>PVIH01016479.1:10779-45543 GCA_004025045.1 Sigmodon hispidus
CCGCAGCTTTTGCCCCCCAAAAGAAATGAATCACACGCTTATATACTTTACACTGCTTGGCCCATATCTTAAGCACATTACTTTCTTAAGCACATCTTTCTTCTTAAATCAACCCATTTCCATGAATCTACCCACCACGTGGCTTGCAGCCCGTGGCTCACCTGAATTCCTACATGCTTCTTCTTCAGGGGACAGATGGCGACTAGTAAACTCCACCCTTCTTCCTACCTGGCTGCCTCTGATTCTCCACCCACTTCTACGGTGCCCTGCATGGGTCCAAACATTTATTTATATCGTACAGAGAACATTCCACCACATAAGATGTTGTCAAATTCTTGAGAATCCAGAGTAAAATCTCTGGGGGACAAGAGGGATGAGCTTTAAAAATCAAAGAAACTGATAATTAGATTTAATTGGGTCATCTCTTTACTATAAACAAGGTCTACTCTCTCTTTTAGTGTTATTGCACTAAAGGATGAGAACAATTCTGTAGGATACAAGAAGAATATCCATTAACAGAAATTTTAGACAGGAAAGAAAAATAGTTCTTGTGTTGGTTTGAATACAAATAGCTTCCAGTGGCATTGTTTGTGTGTTTGATCCCTACCTTGTGGAACTGCTTTGGGAATTGTTAGGAGACATGGCCTTACTGGGAAAGATATGTCACATGGGCTGGGCTTTGACCTAGGCCCTGTTTCCCTTCCTCATGCTTCCAGATCAGATGTAAGCTCTCAGCTGCTGCAGCAGCAATATGACTACCTGCTGCCCTGTGCCCCACCATGTTGGACACGGACTCACCCTCAGACACTCTAAGCAATCTCCCAGTTAAGTGCTGCCTCTCCTAAGATGCCTTGGTCGTAGTGTTTCTTCACAGGAAATAAAGATGTAACTAAGACACAGTACCTAAGATTCTATTTCTTAAATTAGTTTATATTTTTCATACAGAAATCTTAGCTTCAATTTTGTAAATATTTGAATACAATAATAATGATAAACAGCACTTTATAACTCTATGTAGGAGGTCAAACAAGAATTTGAATTTATACTTTTTAGAACTAAGTTTTAAAATTTGTCTTAAAAAGTGATTTGTATGTAAGTTGCACAGAAATTAAATTAAATGTCATCAATAAAATATCTAAAATCCAAGGTCCATTTGTCTAGGCTACTATGAGAAACTTTTACTAATGAATTGACTATTTGGTTTAAGTTTAAGAAGAAGAATGTCATATAAAATTTACAGTGAAAGTAGACATAGCATTTGTAGTATAAAGGAACAATATAGTGTTTTACTAAAAATTACACTACACAAATTTTTCTCAGTTTTGTGTTTTTACCACATACTATTTTTTTAAGATGATGCAATATATCAATTTATCTTATAACTCTATTGTTTAGTACTCCATCCTACATAACTCACCGTGTATTCTGTTTTTAAATAATTTTTATTTTTTGTTTTAAATATATGCATGGATAGGTCTTTAATGATATATGTGCACACAAGTGCAAGTACATGCAAAGGTCTAGCAAGGGTGTTGGTTTCCCTGGAGCTGATGTAAAAGGACATTTCAAGCTTTTCTCACAGCTCTCCCAGCACTGGGATTATAAACCTGTCACACCACACCTACGCTTGTTTCTTTCTATATTTGATTGTTTATTTTCCATTTAGGTGTTGGGGAAGAATTCAGGCACTCCTTCATGAAAGGGTATCTCTCCCATCTCTAATATCAATTCTGTAAAATTTACAAGCAATTATTAATAAAATATTTTGTGCTTTACTGACCACTAAATGGTTCAAGAACTATGAAGACTACAACATTCTTTCTTCTGTTTTCCTCTATTTTTTTCCTCCCTCTTCTCTTTTTTCTTATAACATTTCCCTCTCATTCCACATGTATTAGGTTCTAAAACTGAGATCCATTTGTTTTTTACAGAGAACAGATCTTTTATTTTAGTTGCTTGTTAACTAAAACATGCCCAAATCTTCATGTTCTCTCAAAAGAAAAACAAAATAAAAACCCTTAAATGGAAGTACAATTTTGGCAATGATACTCAAATCTCAGTTTCAAAGTATTCTCTTTTTTTTCTTTCTCTTTAGGGGCTTTATTTATTATTTCCATCTTTAATATTTTTTAGTTCATGATATAAATTTCTTTTGTCCTTTTCCATGTTGATCTCATTCAAATTTATGCTTTTCTTAATTATTGCTCTTCCCCCCACTCCGTGTGTGTGTGTGTGTGTGTGTGTGTGTGTGTGTGTGTGTGTGTTTGTGTAGGGAGAGAGATTTACTTTCTAGGTTGTCACAATACAGCACAATGGTTTTCCTCTAAGGCCGTTTGGCTTTGCCCCATTGCACCATCACATCATCCTATCTAAGAGGCAGTTTGTAGACGAATTGGTGTTTACTTTTCTTCTTTGGTAGCATGCAGAGTAACCGACAGTACCATAAGGTGAAGGCCCTAGGCAAACCTCCATGTTCAGTGAGTTATGCAGGCCTTATCCTCAACACTACAGCACTATTGTCAGTTTAAATAGCCTTATCAACAACCTGCATTTTTGGAGTTCACAGGTGATTTCTTTGGCCCAAACCCACAATTAGATGTAACCCATCCCCCAGGTACTGGAAGTCTCATTTGCTGATAAGTGATTGTCCAGGTGGGGCTCTGTCTCCATGTTACTGGGCAATTTAGCTTCAATCACTTTCATATGGGACGTTTCTCTTGTACTAGGTTTCTAATCAACTCTTCAAATGGACCTTAGTTTTGTCTTTTATTTTATTCTCCATCTCATCCCACTCTCTCCCTTCCCCATTTGATTTTCTCATCACCCTTCTTTCCATTCATAACTACCTATTTTATTTCCTCTTCCTGGGAAGATGCATTCCACTTCTCTACCTCTTTACTTTATACCCTTATGGGTATAAGGCCTGTAACTTGCTTATCAATGGCTTAATAACTAACATTCACATATAAGCAAATACCTTCCATATTTGTTGTTATGAATCTGTTACTTCATTCAGTGTTTCATTTAGTTCTAAATCCAAATACCTGTGAATTTCATTTTTAAATGGCTAAGCAATATTCAATATAAATGTACCACTTTTTTTATATATTCACCTGTTGGTAGACATCTAGGCCTTTTTCCAATTTTTAGGTTATTTTGAATAGAGCACCAATGAACACATTTAAGCAAGTATCTCTGTAGTAGGGCAGAATCATTTGGGTATGTGCCCAAGAGTGATGTAGCTGGATCTTGAAGTAGATCAGTTTACATCTTCATGAGGAGGCTCCACATTGATTTCTATACTGGCTGTATAAGTTTGCACTCCCAGTAGCAATGAATGGATATTTCATTACTCTACATCTGTGCCAGCAAGGGGTTCTGTTTGGTGTTCTGTATGCTTTTGGTATCTTGATAGGCAAGTCCTTTTTAGGTTAGTAAAATATTCTATGTTTTTTTTGAAGATTTTTTTTATGCCTTAGGGAAGGGTTTTCTCTCCTTCTTTTCTGTTTATTCTTAAATTTAGCCTTTTCATAGTGCCTCAGCTTCCTGGATTTACCTGGATTTTTAAAATGTAACATTTTCTTTGTCTAGGTATCCATTTATTCTAGCTTACCTTAAATGCCAGAGATCCATCTTGTATTTCTGTGCTCTGTTGGTGAGGCCTGCTTCTGAGGTTCCTTTCTGAGTTCCTAAATTTTTTACTTCCAGTTTTTTCTCAGTTTGGGTTTCTTTTATTTATTCTATTTCCACATTCAAAGTTTCTTTTATTTATTCTGTTTCCACATTCAAATCTTAAGACGTTTTCTTCATTTCATCCTATTTTTTGTTTTTTTATTTTAATGAATTCATTCATTTCCTCTCTAAGGATCTCTAATGTATTTATAATAGCTATTTTAAAGCCCTTGTCTTGTGCTTCAGATATATTTTACTTCTCAAGGTATGCTATAGTAGGGTTGTTTGTCTCTAGTGGAGACATATTGTCCAGACTATTATTGATTGTATTTCAACAGTAGCATTTAAGGCATATGGGTTTGAGCTGATTTCAATTCTAGATGTTAATACTTAGTGTTGCCTCTGTTGAGGGTGTGTTCTGTTTCTTGATTTCTCTTGCTCTCTTTAGTTCTGAGGAAAATGAAGTGGCTGTGTGTTACCTGGTGACAAATTTTTCTGGGATCTTGCTAGGTGTGGCCACTAGTTGTTCTGGGTAATATGTTTCTAAGTGTTGAGGGATGACACTTAGGAATGGAGATGGTCCAGAAGGGGATGTTGACAGTATCCACAGGAAACCTCAGGGTATGTCATTAGGATCTAGGTAGACCCTAGTAGTGATGTGGAGAGGAAGAAGAGGCCACGGCAGATAGTCTACTTCAGAGTTGTGAATAAACTTGGGGGACTGGGTTGGAGAACAGGAAGGAGAGTAAAACTCTCTACATGGTTCACTGGCTGATGTGGCTTCTGAGTTTCCAGGCAGTACCTCTGGGTGTTGGTAGATGAGACAAAGGAATATAATGGTGGATAAAGGCTGTAGAGAAAGATCTGGGCCTTCCATTGGGGATGAGAACAGACAGAAAGGGGAGGCTGGAGTAGAATGTATGCAATAGAGCTGAAAATGAGACTAGGGGGATTGAAAGTTCAGAAGAAGAGGGACAATAAGGATCTCTTACCTGGTTGCCTTGCCATCATGGCCAGTGGGTTTCTTTTTTTCTTTTTTTTTTTTTAAATTTTATTTATAAAATAAAGACTTTGGGTTTCTAAAGAGCGCCTGTTGGATTAGGCTGACAAGTCCAAAGGCTTTATATCAATATTAGTATCTCAAAACCATTAAGTTTTGAAAATTCTTATGACATTTTGTAAAATGAGATTCTATTTATTCCACTCAATAATACTGTTAAAGCAAAAATACTAGTTATAGTTTCCGTACATGTTAAATATATAATCTCCCATTTCTAAGATGCTTTGTTAAACATGTATTGTTCGCACATGTACGATGTCATGGGTGCACCTGCCTGACATCTCACTGTCCTATGGACTGAGACAGGAGAATCCTGACTGTTAGAACAGCCTGGGTTACACAGAGTGTCTGTATCAATACAAAGGAACTCAATTCTTACACAAGGGTTAATAAAAAAGATGTTTCTTGTTTCTTCACATTTTTTAGTCAAAATTCATAATTTTGTGTTGGTTAATGCTATTATCAGTACTGTCAACATCAAGTATTCATTGATTTCTTTTATTCTAAATTTTTATTTTGCTAGTCATTGATTTCTTGCAGTTGCATAAATTGGTAAAATGATTACCTCATTGACACATAGCAAGCAAAGAAGGAAGCCATGATTTGAGACATGGCATTTGTGTTGCTAGCAAAAAAAAAAAAAAAAAAAAAAAAAAGCTTCTTCCTAGGAAACAAGAATCTTTTAGTGACTCTCAGAAAGAAAGCAATTTCTATTTGTTTTGAAGTCAAACATGTTGTCTTTTTAGAGAATGTATTTAATTTTTCTTGCAATGTACCTGCATCAAATAACTTTGTTGATACAGTTTCTATAAATTTCTTACTACCAGTGCTGAGTAGTCCTGACACTTATGAGCATAAAGGGTTCACTAATTCTAACACAAAACACTTGTGGAACTTACAAAACAAAATTTCATTTATGAATAGAAATGCAAACTTGACTTACACATGCATATATTTACTTAATTAAGTACTCAGTTATACCAAAAATAATTTTTAATTTTGTAGTCACTTTGTGTGTACTTAACTGTGACAAAACAAGAAAATGCCAGGCCTCATGTGTTTTCATCTTGATAATTCATTTCTGCATAGCTAGAGTAGATCATGCCATCTGGTGTAGAGAGGGAGCTACTGTGAATAGTGGGAAAAAATTTTCTAAACCAAGCAACCTACAATTTCTGTGTTCTGTTTATACATTATATTTATTGATGATATTAAAAGTAAAGATTGGCTATTAAGCTATTGTTCAGACAGAAAATAAATATAGTTACATTTAATAAAAGTATAAACAATTGCTCATAATTATAGTCTGGACATTATTTCTCTTCTGTTCTTTATTTTACACCAAGCGCAGATGTCATAATGTCATTTCAAAATCTTGTGCTTGGTGTTTTTAACTCATATTTGTGCTATCTAGATTGTATCAAATAATATACTTGTAATAATATAAATTAATTCTATAAAATAGTATTTGATCTTTGTAAGAGAAAAATCATAAAATGACTAAACACTAAAGAAAGCAAACACAAAGACTTTCTTATTAAGTGGTAGAGAAAACAGGAGTATAAGTACTTGGAATCAATTTTCTTACATTAAGAAATATTAAAGAGCATAGCAGACATAGTCACATCATAAACCTGAGTCTAAGGTCAGATTTGTGCTTTATCTTTCACTGAACATCTCAAAACTCATTGGACCCCTGTTTCTGCATCTTCACAGCTCCCTCAGAGTAGGGGGTAGCAAGAAGTGTCAATGGCACAGACACTGAGAGTCAGAAGAAAAGCAAACATCAGACTCATTTATTTAGCAATGGGGAGAGCCTTATATACCCCCCTTTCAGTACCCAGACTGCATCCTCTCTGATGACATTGTATGGTCTCCTTTCATTGGCTGGTAGGATCTCTGGACATCACCTATTGCTAGGCCCTCAGACAGACTCTAGGTTGTCTCCTAAGAAAGTATGTTATGTGGATGCCTTGGCAACTGGTTTGAGCCAATTTTTCAACCCTGCTACATTTCATATTCCCTACTAATACTACATACCCCCTACTCATTCTATTATACAGCCCCACTACTATTACTCAATCTATAAAAAATACTTACTGAGATGTTTTCATGACAATATCTCATGAGATATTCTTAGATCATATACATACACCAGCAAGGGTAAATTTTAGCATATAGGAAGAATGAAAATATTTGCTACTGTTAAAGTATTGTTCTGTATGTTCTAGAGAATGAACTACAATAGTTACACATTCAGCTTACCATACAATAGCAAGCAAATGTAAAACTCGTAATCCTCCTGCCTCTGCCTCCTTCAGCAAATCCTACTGGCGTGCGCCACCACAACCGGCGCAAATGTAAAACTCAATACAAAGTAGGACATAGATGAGAACAACAAGAAGATGTCATCGAAGCAGGAGTTATCAACACCCAGCAGAGATGCCTGCAACCGCCTGAGTGAGAGAGTAAGCAACAACAGCATCATGAAATCAGGAACTTACAAATATCCAGCAGACAATGACTGGGAAGGTGAGTCAGTCTGACCAAATTCCCAAATGAGCTTTCTCTCCATGGACAACATTCTCATGGCTAAACCTAAAGCTTCACATTCCTAGTAAAGGCCTTTTTACTTCAGCAAGTAGTCAAGTTAACCTTGGTTGCAAATGATTTGCTTTCTAGATAATCTCAATACCGTAAGTACAAAGTTTGTACACTAGGGCTGTTGTCTGCTTCCCTCAGTGCCACAGAGAGAGGAGGGAAGGGTACTCCTGGGAGAGGGTTCTGGTGGAATATACTGATACAAAACACACATGTTCTGAAGTGTGTGTGTGTGTTTGTGTGAATCTGGACTAGTTTCTCAAGTAGCTCAAGCAGCACATGTCAGCCTACTAATATAATGTACATTGTAAGTGCTTACAAAAATTGGATGGATAATTCTAGCCCGGAAAGATTGCTCTAGTCAGAGTCTCTGACTCAATCTTTTACCATCTGTAGGATGTAATTCATTGCACAGAACTTGGTCTCATAGTGCAATAAGCTTAAAATAAGCTGTGAAAAGCAACCAAAACTTTTTGTGAAAAAGAAGAAAAGACATTCATCAAAATAGGTGACTATCAATGTTATTATAAATGTATTACTCTTTCTGAATTTGACAGGATCAACTATTTATTAATATTATCATTAATAGTAATAAACTATATATTTAGCTCCATGTGGATTCTCCATAAATAAAATACAATTTCATATGATGTTTTACACTTGAGATCACTACTTAAAGCAAAGATCAACATTCACAATTGCTTATTCCACAGTTTCACAATTATCACCCAAATTAACAAGCATAATCTATCTTACTCTCTGGAAGAGAACAGGGAGCCACTTATTTCCTGAGTAATAAATATAGTCATAACACACACACACACACACACACACACACACACACACACACACACACAGAGAGAGAGAGAGAGAGAGAGAGAGAGAGAGAGAGAGAGAGAGAGAGAGAGAGAGAGAAACAATAAATTCACTTACCAAGTACAAAAAACCCAAAAATGCGTGAATTTTTTCTGTACTCTATAAATTTATCAAACACTATTCTATAAAAATAGCCATATGTATCTTTTTCTGTAAATATTCTCAGAGAAACTTTAAAGCCTAATAAAATACCTGAGTTAAGATAAGAGCAAATGAAAAGACATCATGAAGTAAGTGCTTGGTGAGTGATGGGAAGAGAATATAGTGAAGGTGTGGAAGGGTTGAGAATTGGCTGACCATCTGGTACCTTCATCTGGAAAAGTTTCAGATAATACTTTTCTCCCTGTTTGCAAACTCATGGTACAGGCATACTGGGAAACCTTGGAGAGTGACGAACCATGTACTTGGCTTGGGGAAAAGTGGACAGGATGCCTATGCCAGCTACTTTCAGGTTCTTGTCTTAAAAATTCAAAGGATAAAATTTATGTACCAGACACTAGAGGGTTTTAGAAAGAAGTATGTTGTTATAGGGAGCTTAAGAGAAAGAAATACATTGCCATTCCTTTACAGCAGGAGGCATCCCTTGGAGTGTGATAGCAAAAGCCTCCTTGCCTTTGAATTAATGAGGCATCACTGGAAGGAGGGAAAGAGGATGAACTAGCAGTCTCACTTTCTCTTCCAGGTGTCCATCTGTCTTACAGTTTCAGTCCTGTCTTAAAGGAGTAAACTAATAAGAAACCAGAGTTCTTTTCTTGCACCTCCCATCTTTGCCAATGGCAGAACCAGACATATTTTTAGTTTAAATACTTCTGGCATTTCTGGCTTCCAGCAGGAACAGAATACCAAAGAAAGAAACTGGTCATCTTTTTCTTTTTTTTCTTTCTTCTTTTTTTAAAATGTACTTTTCTCTCATATGTCATATCCTGACAATATGATCACTTTTCTTTTGGTTTTCTTTTTATCCTAAATTACACTGCCAATCTCCACTTTATGGTTTCATCCTAACTGGTCTTTGAATCATACTTCAAAATTTGGAGTGATCCACTCCCATATGGACACCTTGAGGCCTGGGCATATGTTCTCATGATTCAGTGTGTGGGCATAGTATACCAGGTGACTCAGCATGCCTAGGAACTCCTTAAAATGATTCATGTAAGTCCAGTCAGAGTCATGGTTTGCAAGCTTTTATCCAAGTGACTTGTATTAGTTCAAGAAGCATTAGCATGTATTATGATTTGTAGTTTAAGTTGAAGACTCATGTGCATGGAAATCTGTATATTTCACTTGGACTAATTTAGCTAAAATATTATCTATTTGCATTTGGATCAACATCACCCAACATATTTATTTCATAAATAAGTAATAATTAAAAAGTACATGTAGCAATGAAATCTATTCTAAAGAAATGTAAATTTAAAGTCTGATCAATAAGTGGAAACTTGATCGTTACACTTTATTAAAACTTTTCAAACCAAGTAACAGGGGCAGTATTTTTTTTTTCCATATTGCTGGTGGATATGTTAAAACATAGTGGCAGCCCACAAGCATTCAGTTACTATCCTTCAAGTTAAGAGGTTGAATATACTCGTATTAATTTTTATATGTTTGTAAAAGAAAGGGAATAAGATTATTCCTTTGAGTTTACAGGAAAGAAACTGAGAAAATACTGCTGTTGGAGAAGAATATATTTTAATTCAATGGATCATCTCAAAGCTTTCTTTTCTGTATCCTGGAAGACATCACTAACTCCTGAGAAGCTATCTTGTCACCAGAAATTCAACTTTGAAAGATAAAAGACAAATTTGATTTTGTAAGAGGCAATTTAGAAATTATGGAAATAGGGAATCTATTTTATTTCCTTTCAACGTATATTAAAAGTATACTGCCCATAATTTTTTTCTTCTCATAGAGATCAATGGCTTACATGTGTACATTTTGTCTGGAAACTACTTTTTCGGCAGTTAGCATAATAATCAAATGTGTCTCCATCACCATTGAAGGGAAGTCTTTAAATGAAAATAAAACTTCCATGCAAAGGCTTGGTCCATAGCTTGACTTTCTTAAGAGACTGAGATTAGCCACACCACTGCACTTCTCAGAAACTAATATACATACATATATATATATAATATTGATTGTGTTAAGCTTATCTTTAATCTATAAAATAATCTATATCTATCACTCATATATTTCTATCAATCATCTATCTATTTATCTATCACCTCTCTACCTATTTATCTACCTTTCACCTATGCTGTGGATTGGTCCTGAGTGCTCACACTCACTGGAGTATTAAAGTGATGTCTCAGGACATGGAAAAACAACAATCATAAAAGATGGACATCTGACTAATCAACAGCTCTGAGTAAGAGGCTTTTAAAAAGAGATAAATAGAAGAGGGTAGAGGTGAGGAAATGGAACTCATGGAATTGTGTCCTTTGTGGACCTTTTCATGGAGAGCTAAAGTTATTCAGAAACCAGGCAATGCCAAGATAGAATTCTTGAAGGTGAGGAAGGCTGTAAAAGAGAATCTGTGCATTCAGTGGTAGTGGTAGAAAAATAGAAAATAACTTCTTGTTTTGATTAGGTATCTCAATGTAGTCAAGGCGCTTTAAAAAACCACAGATTTTGTAAATAATAGAAATATCTTTCCCATAGTTCTAACATCTGGAAATTGCAAGATCAAAAGTGCTAGTGCATTCAGCCTGGAGAGTATCCACTTCCTGGATTATGGATGGCGGACTTATTGCTGTGTTGCTCTTCCTCTGTGAGTACACATGGAGAGAGAGAGAGAAAAGTGGTGTGTCTTTCTCTTATAGGGTCTTTATTTAAGGTCCAATATTCACAACATTACTTAAGTCTAGTTAGATCTAAAAGCTTCACTTCCAAATATCATAGCACTTCTTATTAGGGCATTGGTGACTGATTTCCAGGTGCAGCATTCAACAGAAAGTATTTGTCATTCATAGACACACACACACACACACACACACACACACACACACACACACAAGCTCAGTGCACCCTTAATACTTACAAAAAAGGTAAAACTTTGGATTGTATATAAGTTCTATCTATTTACTTTTAAACAACACTAAGACTTATTTTCTGCTCTAGCATTTCTTCTCATTGCTTACATCCACTTCATGGAAGTCTATAAAATGTCAGGTACTCTAGGTTACCTTCATAGTTTCTCCTCTTGGTGATGACTGAAAATCAGAAAAGTAAAATGACTGAGTATTGAGAATTAAATGGTTATCATTGGGTGAATAGTTACAGTATCAACAAATGAGCTGCAACCTAGAATGTTGAGGATGGTCCCACTAGGAGCTCAGAAGTTCTTCAGCCGGAGATGTTGAGGGGGTTCTTGGAAAGAAATAAATGAATATCCTCTTTCCTTTGTGGAATAAATAGGAGACTAAGCAAGTGTTTCAGGATAGAGGAGAAAATGATAGTATGATGATCTGGTTGGCCATTTACCAAAATGAAAGAGAATCCAAAATAAAAAGTTCATTTAATACTTTAAGCAGATACCATTTGCTGCAATTTATAGCTTTTTTGTTGTTCTTATTTGTTTTGTTTTCCCAGAAACTACACATGTCTTTTAATGTCATGTTGGAGTAAAATCAAGTGAGTGGATTTTAAAGTTAATAGACAGGAAGAACTTATATTCTTGTAGGCTGGAGACCTTTTTCACTAAACGATGCTTTCAGCCAATTGGCTATGCATGGCTGTAATGGAGTGGGCCTTTCAGGCGCTAGGTTTTGATGAACTGGGCATGGCCAGAGCTAGGGCCTCTTACAAACTCCAGAGCAGGGAACTATTTTAAATTATAAATTCTAAAAAAAATACCTCTGATTTCTGAAGATATGTTTATGTCAGTTTGTAAAGTAATGTGTTTAATAGAAATCACAGGGTTTGTGTTGTTTAAAAGTTGTTGCATGGATAGTGTATATGGCAAAGTTTACCTTAAATGACTGATAGATGACTTTAAGTACAATTTATTAAAACAATCATATTTCCCTATAAACTACAGGATATTTTTATGATCATGTGCATATCCTCACAAAAACGGATTTGTAGCTGACATATCTACTGAAACATGTGCTGAAATATAGCCATGTCACCATGATGCTTTCTCTTCAAATTTTTTATTGCTTGATCTAGGTTTATTTTTTATTAATTAAATGTATTCATTTATTTTGACACCCAGACTACAATTTTCCCTCCCTGTTCTATCCCCTTTCTCTTCCTCCACATCTCTTCTGCTCCCCTTCCTGCCCCGACTACTCCTCTGTTTCTGTTCAGAAGGGGACAGGCCCTCTGACAAGTTTCAATAAAGCAGGACATATCAAGTTGAGGTGGGACTAAGTTTCTACCTTTGGATTAAGATTGGGAAAAGCAAACTTTACATGAAGAATAGGTTTTCTTCTATCAGGAGCCAGCCAAAGTATTAGGGAGAGGCCCCAGCTCTCATTGCTAGGAATTGCTCGGGTAGACCAAGCCACTCAACTGTCACACATATGTAGTGGGGCTAGATTGGTTTCATGCAGGCTCCCTTGCTGTCCATCTAGACACTGTGAGTGCCTATGAGCCCAGGTTGTCTGTTTCTATGGGTTCCTTTGTGATGATCATGACATCCTTGGCTCATCTAATCCTCGCTCCTTCTCTTCAGCAGGATTACTCAAGGTTGACCCAATGCTTGTCTGTGGTTCTCTACATCAGCTTCCCATAGTTACTAGATGAAGTCTCTCTAATGACAATGAGCTAGACATCAGTCTATGAGTATAGCAGAATATTGTTATGTATTATTATATTGACATTTTCCCTCCATTCATGTTTGATTCTATCCTAGCTCTCTGGTTCATACCACTTCTGGGTCCTGAGAATCCAGATAGCATCAGGTATGAGCTCATTGTCATTGGATGGGTCTGAGGCTGGAGAAGTCATTGGTTGGCCGCTCCCACAATCTCCCTGCCACTCTTCCTTTCTGCATTTCCCATAAGCAGGACAGACTGTAGGTCAAATGTTGCATGGCTTGGCCTGTATTCCAGTCTCTCCACTTGAAGTGGTGCCAGCTCAGGCTGTGAGTCGGCCATTGTTAGGAGTCTTAGCTGGAGTCATCCTTGTAAACACTTTGGAGTTTCCCTTGCGCTAGGTTTCTACCTGACCTAGAAATGCTCCCCATTTCCACTCATCTCTTTCAGGACTATCCCTATCCATCTACCTCCAACCCAGAACCCTCATGTTCCCGTACTCACCTGCCTCCAGGTCCACCCATAAGATCACTTCTTTTTTTTTCATTATTATTATTATTATTATTATTATTATTATGAACAAAGAAGTCATGCTTTCTATCCCTGTATATCATTATTCAAGGTCCCTTCCCCCTCCCGCCACATCAGATCATTTTTTTCTTCTCCACAACTTCCCATTCCCTCCCTGGGGAGGCAGGAGACAGTCCCATGGTCCCACTGACCCAATATTGCTTAGCTCAGTCTCCACTCCTGGCAGGTCCAGTTTTGTCTCCCCTCTCTCAAGAGTGAGTCAGGTGTTCCTTTAGGTGGAGTGGGATCCGAAGAGTCAGTCCAGGGTGTTTCTGATCCCAAGCTGTTCAGTAGTTGTGGACACCTTCCTTGGGAGATGCATACATTCTTCCTTGGGACCCTTTTATTACCTAGCCTTTCTGGGTCTTTAGATTATAGCATGTTTATCCTTTACTTTATAGCTACTATTCTTATAAGTGAGTACATTCTGCATTTGTCGTTCTGGGTCTGAGCTACCTCACTCAAGATGGTTTTTCTAATTTCATGCATTTTCCTACAAATTTCATGATGTCATTATTTTTAATAGCTGAGTAACACTCTATTTTATAAATACACCAAATTTTCTTTATCCATTCTTCAGTTGAAGGGCATCTAGGTTGTTTTCAGGTTTTGGCTATATCAAATAAAGCTTCAGTGAATATAGTGGAGCAAGTGTCCTTGTGGGATGATGGGGCATACTTTGGGTCTATGCCAAAAAGTGGTAGAGCTAGGTCTTGAGCTTGGTTGATTCCCAATTTTCTGAGAAACCACCATATAGATTTCCATAGTGGCTGCTCAAGTTTACAATCCCACCAGAAGTGGAGGAAGAAATGTTCTTGTTCCACATCTTGTCCAGCATGAGCTGTCCCTTGCTTTTTGATCTTAACCATTCTGACAGGTATAAGATGGAATCTTAGAGTCATTTTGATTTGCATTTCTTTGATGGCTAAATATGATGAACATTTTTTGAAAGGGTATCTTTGCTATTTGAGGTTCTTTTGATGACAATTTTCTGTTCATACTTATACCCCATTTTAAAATTGAATTATTTGGTATTTTGATGTCTATTTTCTTATGTTCTTCATATGTCTTTGTAGATCATCCCTTTTTTCAGGTGTGGGGTTGGTGAAGATCATTTCCCATTCTATAAGCTGCTATTTTGTGCTATTGACAGTATCTTTTGCCTTACTGGAGCTTCTAAGTTTCATAATGTCCTATTTACTAAGAGGTGATCTCAGTGTCTGCAGTATTGGCATCCTGTTCAAGAAATTGTCTCCTGTGCCAATACATTCAAGACTATTTCCTGCCTTTTCTTTTATCAGGATCAGTGTAACTGGATTCACATTGAGGTCTTTGAGAAAGTTGTACTTGAATTTTGTACAAGGTAACGGTTATAAATCTATTCTTATTTTTCTACATACTGACATCCAGTTGTGCCATTTCTTAAAGATGCTTTTTTTCCATTGTGTATAATTTTGGCTTCTTTATCAAAAAGTAGGTATCCATAGGCATGTAGATTTATGCTCTGCTATTTACCTCTATTGATTCATCTGTCTTCTTTTATGCTAATAACATGCTGTTTTTTATTATTTTGGCTCTGAAGTAGTACTTGAAGGGATGGTAATGCCTCCAGAAGTTCTTTTATTGTACAAAATTGTTTTAGCTACTCTGATTTGTTTGTTTTTTCATATAATTGTTTTTTAATTGTATCAAGAATTATGTTGAAATTTTGATAGAGATTGCATTGAATATTTAGATTCCTTTTTAATAAGATTGTAGTAAAAGGTTTCTGACCCATCTGGTCCAAGGTTGGGACCTGTAAACCAACAGTCTCACAAAAACACACAGAGACTTATATTACTTACAAACTGTTTGGCCTATGGCTCAGGCTTATTGCTAGGTAGCTCTCACATCTTAACTCATTTCTATTCATCTGTCTCTTGCCTCATGGCCCCCTAGTTTACCTGTACTCCTTCACATATTGCTTCTTGGGCAGCTGAATTTCATCTCTTGTAATTCCACCCTCCTTTCCATTACTTTGCTTAAACTTCCTGCCTACTTCTAAAATGCTATGCCAAAGGCGAAAACAATTTCTTTATTATCCAATAGTATTCACAGCATACCCAAAAACATTTCACATTATAAAATAACTATTTTTAATATATTTATCCACTAATTCATGAGCATGAAAGATTGTTGTATTTTCTGACATCTTCTCCAATTTCTTTCTTCAAAGACTTGAAGTTTTGATCATACAGGTCTTTTACTTACTTGGTTCATATTACCCCAAAATATTTGTGGCTATTCTGAAGAGTATAGTTTCCCTGATTTCTTTTCTTAGCCGGTTTATAATTTGTATATAGAAGGGCTACTTTTTTTTTTGTCAGTCTGTATCCAGCCACATAAGTGAAGGTATTTATAACCTATGGGAGTTCCCTAGTAGAATTTTTTGGGTTGTTTGTATATAATATCATATCATCTGCAAATATTGATACTTTGACTTCTTCCTTCCAAATTTGTATCGTTTTGATCTCCTTTTATTGTCTTGTTGCTCTAGCCAGAAATTCAAGTACTGTATTGAATAGATATTGAGAGAGTAACAGCCTTGTTTTGTTCCTCAATTCAGTAGTATTACTTTGAGTTTGTCTCCATTTAATTAGATGTTAGTTTTCCTTTATTTAGATATATTTCTTGTATCCTAATCTTTACAAAACTTATGTTAGTAAGAGGTGTTGGATTTTGTCAAAGTATATAATGAGAACTGATCTAGGTTCTCAATGTTTCCTCAAGATTATAACTGTGTCCTTGGCCTTACAAAAGCTTCTCAGTTTCAGGAGGTCCCACTTACTAATTTATGTTGTTAGTTTCTGTGCTACTGGTATTATACTTAGGAAGTATGCCACTGCATTGGAGGGTAATTCCCACTTTTTTTCTAACAAGTTCAACATAGCTGGGTTTATGTTGAGTTCTTTGACCCACTTGGATTTGAGGATTTCTTTCTTTACTTCTCTGACTCAGTGATGGTTCAATTGGGAAAAGTTTAGTTTCCATGGGCTTTTAGGCTTTCTCTGGTTTGTCTTGTTGTTGACCACTAACTTTAGTCCATGGTGGTCTGATAGGGTATAAGAAATTATTTCTTTTTTGATCTATTCATATTTGTTTTATGACTAACTGTGTTCAGTTTTAAAGAAAGTCCCATGGGGTGCCAAGAAAAAGGTATATTCCTTTGCCTTTGGAGGGAAAGTTTTGTATATACTTTTGAGTCATAACATCTGTTAGGTCCTTTATTTCTCTGTTAAATTTCTTTCTCGTTTACCTATCCATTGGTGAGAGTGGGTATTGAAGTCTCCCACTAATAATGTGTGGCATTTGATTTGAAATTTAAGCTTTAGTAATGTTTCTTTTACATATGTGCATAACATAGTGTTTGGGGCATAAATGTTTAGGATTGAGATTTCACCTTGATGGATTTTTTTCCTGAGATGAATAAGTAATATTTATCCTGATCTTGTTTGACTGATTTTAGTTTGAAGTCTATTTTGTTAGATACTAAGATGGCTACACCAGCTTGTTTCTTAAATCCGTTTGATTGGAAAGTCTTTTCCCAACCCTTAACTCTGAGCCTGTGTCTGTCTCTGAAGTTGAGGTATGCCTCTTGTATGCAGCAGAAGAATGGATTCTGGTTTTGCATCAATTGTGATAGCCTGTGTATTTTTATAGGTGAATTGAGTCTATTGATATTAAGAGACGTTAATGACCAGTAATTGTTCTTGTTATTTTTGATGGTAGTGTGTGTACGTTTTCCTTCTTTGGGTTTTTCTTCTGTAGGATTATCTATTGCATTTTTGATTTCCTGGGTGTATCTAGCTTCTTTAGGTTGGAGTTGTCCTTCTAGTGCTTTCTGTAGGGCTGGATTTGTGGACTGATATGGCTTAAATCTGTTTGTTGTGTGTGAAATATCTTGCTTATTCCATCTAAAGTGATTGATAATTTTGCTGACAGAAATTGACGTGGAAACCATGGTCTTTTAATGTCTGTACATCATCTGACCAGGATCTTCTGGATTTCGTTGTTTCATAGTATGGTGTTACTCTGATGGGTCTGCCTTTATAAGTTACTTGGCCTTTTTTCTTTGCAGCTCTTCATTTTCTTTATTCTATCAGTTCAGAGGGTTGATCGTTGTGTTGTAAGCAAACTGTTTTTGGAGGCAGTTATATTCCATTAGGTGTTCTGTTAGCTTTTGGTATCTTTATAGGTATTTTCTTCTTTAGATTGGGAAAGTTTTTTTTTCTATGATTTTGTTGAATATAATTTTTGTGTGTCTTTGAGCTGATATTCTTTTCCTTCTATTCCTATTATTCTTAGGCTTGGTCTTTTCATGGTGTTCCATATTTCCTGGACATTTTGTGTTATGTATTTTTAGTTTTTAGTGTTTTCTTTGACTGATGCATTTATTTCCACTATTGAATCTTTCACACAGATATTCTCTCATCCATCTCTTGCATTCTGTTGGTTATGCTTGCATCTGTAGTTCCAGTTTGTTTTTTCAGATATTCTATTTCCAGAATTTTCTCAGTTTGTGTCTTTTTAATGCTTCTATTTCAATTTTTAGATCTTGGAATGTTTCCTTCATCTATTTGATTGCTTTTTTTTGTTTTCTTTATATTGTTTTTAAAAAATTGTTGATGTCTTCAAATTTTTTGTTTGTTCCTTTTTATTTCCTTAAGGGAGTTTTTTATTTCCTTTTTTAAGGCTTCTATTATCTTCATAAAGTTGTTTTAAGTTAGTTTTCTTCTGCTTCTTCTACACTGTCATAATTAGGTTTTGTTGTTATAGGACCACCAGATTCTAGTGGTGGCATATTGTTCTTAATGTTGCTATATGTATACTTGTGCTGGCATCTGCCCATTGCTTCCTTGGATTAATGTATAGTTTATCTGTACCCTAGGGAGCTGATTTGGTGTAATGTGTCTGTATCTTTGTTTCAGGAAGCTTCTCTTAGTCTAATCTGGGCTCCTGATCTACTTGAAGATAGTGTATTCTGTATCACAATGAGCTGTTATTGGTGTAATAAGAGCTGGCTGATTCTGTCTCTCAGGTATTCAATCTTGGTCCAATATAAACTCTTGATCCAGAACTAGCTCTTAATCTTATAGCTGCTCTTGATTCAATAGGTGCTGGTGGATTGTGGGTACCAGGTACTCTTTTCTATCTAATAGGTGCTGACAAACTGTGGGTTCCAGGTATCCTTGTTTATCTGAGAGGTGCTAAGGAACTGTAAGTCTTAGGTAGCAGCTCTTGATCCAATAGGTGTTGAGAAACTGTGGGCCTGAGGGAGCCATTCCTGATCCAACTTGTGTTGGGAAACAGTGAGTAGCCACTGAGGTCACTGGGTGATGGTGTAGGTTGTGAATTGGGACAGGAATTGTTGCTGTGGGTATCCAGCACACTGGTTTTACTTGGGAGTTTTGGCCTGCTGGAGCTTTCTCTGTTAGCCTGGATTTAAGGGAGAAATGAGTCAGTGTGCAGTTCCAAGTGTTGTGTCCTAGGGCCTGGGTCCTAGAAAGACAGACTTTTATTTTTCTCCTCTTTTGACACATGTAAACAGCCTCTCTACCTCAGAAACATGAGTAGGCATTATACATTTGGTTTTAATTATGTCCCCAGGTTGGCTCATCTTTGTCTAAAGATTAAGAATTTCCCTCTTTGAAAAGTTCCCTAAATTTATCTGATAAAAAAAAAAAAAGGATAGCCACCATAAGTTTGCTTGATCTTCTGTTGGAAACACTCCTGCCCTTTAAATTTAATAAAGGCATGAGATGGAGAACAAGTATGTTTGTGCTTTATTTATTTAATTCGGGTTGTTTTTTTAAAACAAGGTAATGAATAAAATAGTCCCATATGCCAAGTATAAAATAATATGTTTATATTGAATCACCTGGATTCTTATATATAATAATATGACACAAGCAGTCACTTTTCTGTAGCAAAGGAAGAAAAAAGAGATGAAATATTGAGCAATTATATATGTGGTATCCACTTTCACATCCCTATCACTTGTATAATGTTGATAGGAAATAATCTAATATAGCTGTAAACACATAATTTATAGTATAATTTTCTAGGGCTTAGTTCATATTTATCTTTGTTCATTACAATAGTCTTGGTGATCATAACATAAAAGTGTTATGCTTGCATAAATAAAGTACATAAAGTTAATGACTAACAATTCAATGATTTCGAATTATGCATATGATACTGGTTATGGAGCAGAAAAATTATTACTGTTATTGTAACTAGTATTTGTAGTATTATTCTCTACTATTATACTTACCACCAAATGTACTGAAGAATTACCTTTGAAGGTTATTGGTTCCCAAGTTTTATATGGCAATCAAACATGATCAACCATATTGTTTTGGCTTCTCTAAAAGTAAGGCTTAAAAATTTAACTCAAACTACACTAATTTTTTCTAAAGTTAAAATATATCACCATTTTTTACATTGAGAAATCCTATTCTTAGTTAAAATCAGTCTAGCAATTAAGTTTTTTATCATTCAAAATCTTGCACCATCAAAGTTAACTCAATTAATTGCACTCACCATCAAGGATTTTTTTTTTCATACTATAGTATAATGTATAGGATGAATAGTATAGGATAATGCAAATTTATCTTAGTTTGAAAGAATTAATTTACCTGTTTTTTATTTTTATGAATGTTTTAAATTAACTTGAACTGTTTTACAAAAGCAAAAAATTAAATTTAAATCTATGTTTGAGTATGTTTTATTGGTTAATAATTTAACTGTTGCTTAGGAAATATATTTTAAAGCAGAGAATTTTTAATTTGAGTTATGCTTTCATAAGTTGATATTGGTCATAGATTCTACATTTTCAAATATGTCTGCTGTATTCTTGAGGCAAGAAGATGGAAATCATGGGAATGCACTGAATCCACTTAAAGAAGGTAGACAACAATTTTTTATACAACCTTCACTGGCTATTTAACAAGAGTAATATACACGAGTAAACTATTAGTCAAGCATGCACATAAATACTAAAAGCAGAGCAGCATTTCTGTTGGGATAATTCATATTGTGGCAACTCTTGACTTGCTTCAAATCTTGGTGCTATATAAATATTTATGCAAATCAAGAGGAAGGTCTTTTTTAGATTAGTGTTAAAACTGAGAATACATGGCAGTTCAAAAATCTGGAAAAAGAACTTTCTCTACTGCCTCCAATATTCTGTCCAAGGGTGGTAGTCTTATGGTCTGCTTGTGAACTCTTTCCAGCTTGGCTAAGCAGCTGGGTGAAAGCTGGCAAGACATTGACATTCTTTGGCTAGCATCTCATCCTTGGGATTATTGGACAAATACACAGGAAACCTTATATTTATGTTGATGATAGTAGTTCACGTGGAAATGGTAGAGAGACAAACTATCTTTCAGTTTTATAAAAGCTCAGTTACTGTACCATTCCCCAATCAAATAGAACAAGATTAGCTATACATATTTTAAAACCAAATATGCACCTTCTTAACCATAACCAGACACTCTCTTTCTGTGTCACTCTTTCTCTCTGTCTTCCTCCTCTCTCTTTCTGTTCCTACTCTTTCTCCACACTCTCTCGCTCTCTCCCCTCTCCTCTTCTTCCATCTCTCCTCTTTCTCTTCGTCTCCCCTACCTTCCCCATCTCTCTCTCCATCTTTGCCAATCTCTGCATTTCTTTCATCTCTGTCCATAGATAGGGTCCTGAATTATGACACAATAATATTCGCACAGAATATAATTTTGCTGAGTTTATTGTATTAACTCACAAAACCCATCAAAGACAAAAAACAACTAATATTATGTATTTGGATATTTTTACCTCCATAAAAAAAGTCCCATTTTGTGTTGCAATTTAGTGAGTTAGAAATTAATTAATTCCATTGTTATAGCTGTTTATTATAAAGTATTTTTCTGATTGTGCATTATTTAAGAAAAATTTAACTACATACTATTTTGTGTAGAAATAAACTTAAATAGAACTTAATGTAACAGGTAATTACACTTTTAGATACTACTGTTTTACAGAGAAATTCATTGAATCCCTATTGAAAAGGAATAAAGATTTAATTTGAGATTCTGGAGGATGATGATGACATAGCTTAGGGTCATCTCCAAGTGATAAGCAACTTCTTTATTTCTTCATTTACCAAATCTTCAAGAAATTCCATGCTAAAGTGATATTGGACATTGATGAGTTACGTCATTCAAAACATACAGAGAAGTAATTTATGTGTATGCTTAACAAACATGTATTAATACAAAATTAATGTGATAAAGGAATATACAGAGCTGAGGAAAGTAATGAATGGACACATTGAACCTCTAATTGAGAAAGAAAGTGTTGATTTAAATGCTTGATGTTGTTAAAGTATGAGCACCTCCAAAATCTGCTCTTGGGTCCAGAATTAAAGGGAATGCCTGGTGGTTCTATAATATCTGTGCTCAACCTGATGGTCAAGGTTGATGGCCAGATGTAATGAATCCAAATGGACTATGCTGGATTTCATGCTAAATGTATAGTACATTCTAAGCATATACAAACAAACTCAACTGGTATACTTTAGGAGGGTGTAAATTCTGTTGCTTCTTTAGTCAGTCATAATTACTGGATCTATTTTCTAAGTATTATTTAAAAAAATAAATGACATTAATTTAGAGAGAAGTACTGATTATAGATATTTGTTGAAGAGAATATTAAAATTTAGGCACTTGTCGCCAACACTGCTGCCTCAATTCCATCCCAGAGCCCACATGGTGAAATAAAAAAATCCAATTCTCACAAGGTTTTTTTTTTTTAATCTTCACACAGGTACATATGTTACTCAAATGTAGGCACACGCACAGAAAATAAAAATGTATGAATAACTACAGAATTTGATTTGTCCTATAAAAGTGTAGTATACTATCTTATTAACCATGTGAAGAAATAGTGAATACAGGGACATCAGTATCAATAAACTTGAATTAAATTCTCTCACATTACAAAAACATATTTAGAAAATTTGCTTCCAATTTCTTTTTATTCCCTCTATGTTGAGACAACTGATCTTTAAATTTTCTACAGTCCTCCTTTTGTCACATTGGAGAACTGTGTGCATTCTTAGGCTTTTCTTTATCAGATATCAAAGTCAAAATTCTCTGCAATATCTTTTCCCATGCCTCATGTAGCCTTAGATATCTGAAGGATCATCATTAAATAAACAATAAGTTCATAAGTCAGTAACAATTCCAATAACTTCATCAGTATCTGTCATGGATTCAATATATATTATATGTCCCATAAATAATGTGTTCAAAGTATGAATAAAAAGCAATGGAAAAAATGTTTGCAGCTTTTTTCTTCTTTATTTATTTTGTATTTATCAAGAAAAACAGTAAAATGAATTTAAAATGCTGATAAGTTAACAATAACTATAAAGAAGATAAAATCATAAGCATGACTTATCAAGGGTGATAATGCAAATAAGATTGCTACACATATATTTACTTTGTGTTCAGCTTTCCCTCTGAATTTTTTTTCCATCCCTGTATATCCTTATTCAAGGTCCCTTCCCCCTCCCAACACATCGGGTCATTTTTTCTTCTCCACAACTCCCTATCCCCTCCCTGGGCAGGGAGCAGACAGTCCTATGGTCCCACTGACCCAATAATGCTTGGATCAGTCTCCACACCTGTCAAATCCAGTTTTGTCCCCCCCTCCCTCAAGAGTGAGTCAGATGTTCCTATAGTTGGAGTGGGATGTTTGCAGTTTTTATCTATACTAATGTTTTATATGTTTTGTTCTTTAAGTGTGCTGCATTTAGAGACCCTGTTCAGGCTTCACTAAGTTTTTCTCCTCTGAGTAATTGAGTAAAGCCACATGTTATACCACTTCCTCTTTGCTATTGCTTTGTGCCATCGTACAAGGCTTAAGGATCAGACAATTAGAGATATCTCCTATGCCCCAGAAATCACATAATCATTCAACTGAGTCGATGTGGAGGGAGCAGGAGGATTTTATCAGACCCACTTCATTCTGGAGTCCCAGGAGCAACCCCCACATGGGCCTCTTTAGCAGCCTCTCCTTTGGAGTTGCACATTAGAAATCTTCTCTTCCCTTCGTGACATATACTTGTTTTTGTGTTTCTTGGCATCTAAAAGATATAATCCTTTGATAAAAACACACAACAATGCTCACCTAAAACTCGACAGTATCCCATGAATGTAACTACACAGTGAACCATTTTTTCCCCCAGAATTTGAAGGGTAATTACCATCATAATCAGAAAGTTTGAAATGATCCCCTAGACTGGGTAAAAAAATGAAGCCAGTCACCACTTCAATAAGTTTTAAAAATTCTTAAAGGAGCAGCTATATCTTATTCACACACATACTCAGACAAACCTATGTGTGTAGTAGGAAATGAGACAGTTACTAATGGATACAGTCCTAGACATGTTATATACTTTCCTTTTTAGTTCCTTTCCAAGGAAACACTTTCCCCTGTTTCTTTCATTCTGTGTGAATGGTTTAATACAATCTAATTACATGCACCAAGGCTTGGCTTGATAGAACCCAAGATCAAATAACAGACACTATAATTACAATCAAATTAAGACACAAATAGTATTTTATTGGTTCAGAGTAAGCTGGGTATAACCAGTCATCTTTTCAGTTTTCAGCATCTGACGAGCTTACTCTATAGGTGGTATAGTATTTTGTCCTGAGATTTTGGCCGGGACATAAGAGAGAACACATTTTCCTTACTGCCCCTCATACTGTTGGACTGGAAGGTTCCACTACTTTATTTGGACATTTTCCATTATGCATCTTATAGCATCCATATGCTAGCTTTTTTATGCCTATTAATGCTTTCTTTACTCTGGGCACTCTTCCAAACACACTACTTTGAAATATGGCTCTCCTTATTTAGTTATATAGCCAATGTCTCTGAAAGCTTCAATGAGGAAAAAATTTCCACCACAATTTTTGAAAGATCTGTTAAGATCAATCAGTACAACCACTTAATGAGTGTGGAAAGAGTCTCTTCTCAGCTCAGGAAACTAGCCCATAAAGCATCCACCCTCCAGAGAATATCAGAAGACAGAAAATACAAACCAGCAGAGGAGCGCTGGGGCCAAACTCCACTGCAGCAGATGCAGACTCACCAAGCTTATCCACTAACTTCCTCGTGCTGCTATATTTATGTTTCTCCTCACTGGGTGCATGTAGATTGCATTTTCCTGCCAATCGTAAATGCTATTGATTTAATATGTGAGACAGAGCTACACAGAACTGCAAGCTTATGAAATACAGGGATGGGACAGAAGCACTAACTGCTCTCTCAAAGATAGAGAAGGAAACCTATGGAATGCACAAGCATCTTTGCTGAGAAGTTCAAGACTAAGAGGAACTTATGTATTATCTTTGGGGTGAATAAACATACAGACATAAAGTAAAAATACATTTTGGATGGGGCTGAGCAAGGCTGTTTCTCATCCAGATGTCAGGCTAATTTCCTTGCCAGAAATTTCAGAGATTTGTATAAAATTTTCCCTAAAATGCCTCCTAGTCTTCTGTGGAAAAGAAAAAGAAAAAAAGCAAGTACATAATACCTTCATTATCTGAGAGTGAATCATAAGGAGCCAGGTACTACATCACTAGAAATGATGTAGGGGTTCTGAGGAACTGGAGCCCAAGGCATAACCATGCTATGAACAATAGTTCAGGCTTTTGGTCTTACTGTATGGCTTCTCCTCTGTGATGATGACAGTGTCTATGAAGTTTAGGGGTAAACATTTTAAAGTATGTAGTTTGTCACCTGAAAATCAAATCCCAGAGATGCTGATTGGAAGCCAGGGGGCTGGCCAGAGTTATAAGATCATGGTTGCAGGACTTAATTGGGCTCAAGCTGATGAGCTCTGCTTTTGTGGAGTTGGCAGCATTAAGTGGGCTGTTTAGTACCTGGCACAAGAGAGGCACTTGCAGGTGCAACTGAAGGTTGGAAATTTCACAAATATTTGAAATAATGGACTCACAGAACACAAAGGTCATGTGCCCAAACACTTGAGAAATTGGCTGTATTTATAGACAGAAAATTAAATTTGATTTACATATTCACTTATATCTCCAAAAAGATGACACCAGCATGTTCTTCCTAGATGGATTTAAAATATAATAGAGTAAAAGTTCTATGTGTCACTTTATCTAGTTCTTTTCACATCTTTTCAGACCATTATAATTCTTTTATATTAGCAGTTCCCATATTTGTACTTGAAAAATGCCTTTACCTTATAGGCCTTGAAATGCAATTTCTCATTTTTAAAATGTTATCATAATCTCAGAAAATTAAAATAAGAAGATATGATTCAATTTTGGTAGGGAATCAGCTTTCATCATTTTTTAATTTCCATTAAGTACACTTTCAAAAATAGCATGTTTCAGATTGGCTTTGTTGGAGATAATGTAAAGGGGGCTTACAGCAAAAAATGTATAAGATATCAAGTGGATAAATCAATTTTTAAGTTTTACTTTTATCTAGTGTGTGTGTGTGTGTGTGTGTGTGTGTGTGTACCCGTGTACATACGTGTGTTAGAGTAAGGCTCCATGGTATGAACACGGAGCTCAGCTAAGAACTTGCAGTGGTCAGTTCTCTTCCATGGAGTGGTTCAGAAGATGGGATTCAGGTTTTCAGGTTTGGGGGCAGGTACTTTTACTAAAGGAGCCGTCTCAATGGCCCCACGAAGTTAAATTTCACAGAGGTTGAGAAAGAAAGAAAATCTCTCTAAAAAAATTACCGTGTAGTTTTAGTGATGAATGTTAAGACTCTTACAGTAAAAATATATATATATAGAGAGAGATTCAAGCTACAGCACAGAGGATGGAAGGAGCGGAGGGCATCCACCAGTCAGTATCTTCGAGAAAACTCATAGTAACTGAATAGTGGCGGGAAGATACCCAAGTTTTAGAAAAGAACAGACAGGGTCATATTTAACATGTTTAAATAAGTAGAAAGGCAGAAGACTACCAAAAAAAATCAATTTAAAAAAGTAGAATTTGGTGAGTAGAAGAGAGAGAGTGATTACCTGAAAGAGAGATGAGGGGGGAGGGGGAGGGAAGGGGAGGGACAGGTAGGAGAGGAAAAAGAGGGAGGGCAGCCCACGAGAAGCTTAAAGGCAAAGGATGTAAAGTGAGAGGAAAAAAAAATCACACCCATTAGACACGCTTAGCACTGGTTTCAGAATCCTGTACAATGTCAGGAGTTTGCCTAGTAATCCAGCATTGGTGAATGTTTCCCTTCTTCCCAGCATGCCCCAGGGGTACAGTAGTGGGAAACCATGCTGACTGGGTCCCATCTGAGTTTGTAACTTAAGGATAAAACATCCCACATTATTCTGTCATCAGGAATCACAAGGGGTAAATGTAGATCAGCTGAGGAGAACTAGCCTAGTTACAGCATAAACAACAACAACAACAAAAATGACGTGGGACATAATTTGGAAGGAGGATGGGGCTTTCGCAACTAAGGGAAGCTAGACAGGGGAGATTCAGGTGTGGAGACGGTCACTGTGGAAGGGACTTAGAAAAAGCTAGAAATTGGAGTGCACATTACTGGAGGTGGATTGGTCAACACTGCATAGCTGACACCCTCTAAGGACATAGGGACTGCAACGACATATGCTTCACACCATACAACTAGTCAGCTTCCTGGGGCCAGGGCAGTTTGGCACATGAGAAAAGAAACTTCTACAATCTCCATGCTGGGTCAGCATATTTCTACATTCTAAACTGTAACCTTCGGACAGATAAATGAGCAACCACCTCTCATCAAAGAAACCTTTTTCTTCAGAGCAAACAGGGACCGTCTCTGAGAACCATGGCTGAATACAATTCAGTTGTCGGATCCCAGCCCCAAAGAACACATCTTCATCACAGTTCCTGCATCCATGATGTAAGGAACAAAGTGGAGGAAGAGAAGGTCAGGTCGGAAGGAGGAGTCTAAGAGCCAGAATACCAGGAACTCTTCCCCTGAAACACTTCTTTTCCTTTTATTTTTATTATCTTTTGTGGTTTTACTTGAATCCTTTTTTGTCTTATGCTCTCATAGCATCATTCTCTAGTTTTATGTATTTTCATTCTTATTTCTCTTAACTAATGTTCTTAGTTTGCAGTTTCATTTTTACTCTTTTTTCTGCTAATGACACTAAAGTAGTACTTATTAGTACTGCATTTTCATGGCTGGTTAGTTTATTACTATTACTAGTTTATTTGTCTCTGACACAGAGCCTTTCCATACAGCTTGACTGTCTTGGAACTCACTATGTCGACCAGGTTGACTTCAAACTCAGAAATTTTTTTCCCTCTGCCTCCCAAGTACAAGGATTATCTGGCAAAGCTGGTTGTTTTTTAAACAATAGTTATATTAATTGTTTGGAATTTTTATATACTGTATTTTGGACATATTCATTCCAAACTTCTACAACCACTTTCCCATTTCTTCCAATCTTATTTTTAATCATTTCTCCTTCCTCTTCTTCCTCCTCTCTTTCTCTATTGAGTGTAGTTTGTGTTGCCCAGGTAGTTTTGGGAATCAAGTTTGCTCTAGGATGTGGCCAAACTACAAAAGCTCACAACACTAGAGAAAACTGACTCTCTTCTTCCTAATATCTATCAAATGCCAGTAGCTCCTCAGTGGTGGAATTTTGTGCCCTCTATTTCCATTTCTTTGCAGATTTTATCAGACTGTAGTTTGCAAAGTACTTGAACATGCTGTCAAAATCACTGTGACTTCTGATATGCAACTGCCCTGTTGTCCACTAAACAGTTTCCTTGATTTTATTTCTGACATCTGGCTCTTACAATGTTTATATTCCTGCTGCAAAAAATATCAGAGACTTGGAGAATAAGAGACTCCATGCTAATCCCCAAGTAGTCCCAAAGATGGTCAGTTTTATGTGGGTGCTGTTGCAGTTTCTGTTTCCTTTGGTGCTGTGTGTCAGCCAGGTGCTTTGGACACAATGGGTAGGGGTTAGCTGTCTAGGTCCTCCCACAACTGGTTGTGAGAAATTGCCTCAACCCTGCTACACTTTAGTGCTTCCAGGGTCTCGATGAATACTTTGAGAGAAAGCATATATGAGACCAATACTTATAGCATATGATTCAGCCCCACAAATGCAAACTTCGACACAAGAAAAACAAAAGAAGAAAGCCATAAACCATGATTCTTATGAAATAACAATTCTACAATAACTTTCAGTGATGAAGTATGGATTAGGAAAGGACAGATACCCCAGGGAATTAAACAGGTGGACTAAGGAGGGCAACTCCAGGAGAAGCAACTATAGGTAAATATATATATAAAATTTTGGAGATGAAAATCTCAGTAAGTCAAAAAAGAAAACCAAAACTAATTATAGAGAATATAATTGAAATAAAGATTCATCAAGCCAGCTTAAAGGATGAGCCAGAAAGAACATTCTATTTTATTTTGAAATAATGAAAACCATTTCACTGATAAAATTTTGTGTGAAATGTATTTGCATTAATGAGTAAAATGAAATAAATGTTCATAAACTTCATGTGCATTGTCAATAAATGCTAAGCATGGTCAACTCTGTTTTTCATGTGCACTTAGAAAATGTCCAAATGAAAATATTCTTGCACCTCCTGAAAATGCTTTAGGATGTGTAAGAATAAGGAGAAGTAAAAAGAAAATTAGTTTAAAACAAAATTTTAAAAATTCTTATTCCTGGCTATTTATTTTATATCCTGCAACAAATGGCGCCAATTTGGCAATTTGTCCTGTTACAGTGGAAAATCTTTCAACTCATGTTTTAACAAAAAACCAATCGCATATACACAAATTATAGAGCTATATCTAGCACAGTGTGATTGTCACCTGTTCGTGAATCACCTTCTCATTATGTGACAATATTATGTTTATAGCTAGATACCTTCCAGGAAAACATCAGAGTGCATAGGCCATGCTCCATCAGCAGCTCCTAAATGTGCCATTAAAATCAAAATTGTTGCCATGGTATCAAAGCATTGTTTTGAAATTCTGCCACAATTACTGTTCTTCTCCTTGATTTTTCTTAAGCCCAACTGAAAAGTTAGGTTTTCTAAAGGTGAAAGTCTAAATGGTAAAATATTTGTGAAGATTTGAGAGTGATCTCAGAATATAGGCAAAGTATAAAATGTATTTACAAGCTGAAAAAAGAAACCACACTTGTTTTTATTTTGCTTAGAGAAGATGGTTAGGGATGCTTAATAAAAGAAAATAAATTATGATTTTTAACTTTCAATGTGACACAATCTAGATTCATCTCTAGAAGAGCCACTGATTATATTAGTTTTGAGAATTTTGATGTATGAAGACCCAGACACTTTGGGCACCATGATTTATTGATCCCAAGGTTCTTGGCTGAATACAATAGAGAAAGATAGCTGTGCACCAATGTGTGTATTAATTTGTTCCTCTCTGCTTCTTGACTACAGATGATAAGAGTCCTGTTTATTCCAGCACCTTCTACAGTGATTCCCTGAAATGGTGATCTGTAAGTCAGGACTGTGAATTAAATATGCCCTAAGTAACTTTTACCTCACAGCAACAAAAACAAGTCAAGATATGCATGTTTGAAGAATAATTTCTTTGGATACTTAAACATTTATTAATCAAGAATGACATAGGTTTAAATCTGTGCTGAAATGTGTAAAATGTGGTGCATGATAACATCTGGGAATTCTGATTGCCTAGAAGTGTGAAAAGACAAAAAAAAGTGGATTAGCCCATAAAATAGCAACATAAAAGGATGGTATAGATCTTGAGTTTCAGTTGTGTGTGGGATCTTTGAGTCCATGATTGCCAACTTATTGAAATAAAATTAATATAAACAAAATGATTGATCAAAAGTTGTTATGAAATTTTAAAAAAGCTGTCTCTGACATATAATTTGTAAAGAGAAGAAATTTGGTTGCTCATTTACCTAAATCAATAACAATTAAAAGTTCCTATAAAATTCACTGGTTGAAGGGAAAATGTTTTCTAGTGTATTTAGAAACTGAATGTTTTTTTTTCTATTGTCTCTATAGAAAATGCTACTAAAATCATTAAAAGTAAGAGGCGACCAGAAGTGCAATTGAATGTAAAAGAAGTCATTTAGAAATGGGTCCAGTGATTAGTGAAGCATTGTCTAGCTAAAGCATAGATTTTGCAGTGTTGGTCTTCTTTGTAACATTAAAATGGTTCATTTGTTATGATCTCACTTCTCATTCTAATAAACATTCATTTTAAGTTTAAATGTGTATTTTTGATTCTGTGTTTTCTAAAAAAGTATATCAACAAAATATTTCAGTTTCAGGCCCACATAACCTGGCTGTATACCAATGATGGTATCCAATGCCAGTGTTATAAATAACAGAAAGGGATGGTAAGTCAAAAAAATGCTATATATAATTATGTTATTTTATATTTTTCAGGATAAAATAATTCTACATTATTTTCTACTTTTTATTAAAATACAAAATAATCTTTTGAAACATACATATATATTTATATATATATATATATGCTATATTTTCTACTTTTTCTTCAGTTCAACCCATTTCCATTAATCTATGTTGCCACATGGCGTGTGGCCTACCTGTGTTGCTTTTACATGTTGATTCTTGGGTGGTTGGATTGAGTCTCTTTTGACTTTGCACTCCTTCCCCTTTATCAATATTTAGATTTCTTGCCTCTTTCTAAGATGCCTTGCCGTAGGTCCAAACAGCCTTTTGATTAATGAATGGTATTTATAGCATCATCTCTACAGTTGATTTATTCTCAAGAATAATTTCTTTGGTTCATAATTTTTTTCTCTACTTTTACTATATTGCTACTATTGATGTAAGAATATAAAATAATTGGTTTTAACCAAAAATTCTGAAATAATTTTCAAGTAAGTTTTACATACTAGGAATAGCTTTGTTACTGCTTAATGTAGTTAATACATTAATTATATATCCCTCAATGCCTCCTTTCCCATGACTAGATTAAGTCCCATTTATTCCTCCACAGGACCAGTTTCTATTACTGTAAAAACTGAATTAACGAGCTCACTTTTTCTTCACCTAGAGTACTAGAAAATACCTACTTCTAATGATTCAATGATATTTTTATTTTGGCAAATAATTGTAGACTGACTACTCTTTTGTAAATCAAAACCTTAAGGCTATTTAAGTCCTCTATGTGTTTCTTTTGGTCATTATAGCAAATTACCAAAATGTTGAGGCTTAAAACAGTATTAGCTTATTATCTCTCATTAATCCAGGCACCAAATACCATCACTGCTTCTTTTCCGTGATTCTCACTATAGCATCAAGGTGTCAGCCACACTGTTCTCTGTGAAGGCTTCATTTATTTCTAAACTTCCTATAGGATTGGTAGAACCAAGTTCTGATAGCAATAAATTACAGTTTTACACATTATTATGATGGGAGACCATAGAGAATAGCTACATTCTCCCAATAGTGTATTTGGTGATATTGAACATGTAAGGAGTTTCTTAAAAGTTGCAAAGAATTTGCAGAGTGAATTAAAGTAAAAATTATGTAACACAAAAATATTAATATTAATATGTCATTGCACTCATGAAACTTAGGACTAGACTCAGGATCCTTGATGGATCTAGAAGAAATAAGACAAGAACCGTTGTTAAAGCAAAAGAATAAACTGGAGTATAGAACTGAGTGACAAGAAAATACACCCATTTATAATAACCTCTCCATCTTTCTGTGCTATGGTGGTATCATTATCTGTATGAAATCTCCCAGTCTAATCAGAGGCAGCAGCATCAGCTCCATTGTCCACCTTGATGCACTACAGAATGGTTTCTAGAGTCACTGTATAAAGAAATGCACTAAAACTGTTTTCCCCCTTTTCCAACTCTGTGTTTTGTTTTGTTTTGTTTTGTGTGTGTGTGTGTGTGTGTGTGTGTGTGTGTGTGTGTGTGTGTGTATTATTCCTCATGGCTTTTGACCATCTATTTAGATACATCAGTGTTTGTAGTATATCAGAACCATGTGCAAAACAATTGATCCTCACTAAAACTCAGAGGTTTTCTGACAATTGCTGGTGTAAGCTGTTGTTCACTCTATTTATAATGGACTATCAGTAAGTACCTTTTCCTTTTAGAAAACAAAATAGTAACATTGGGCATCCAAGTAGGATCGTTTGATGATTTAAAGTAATATATTCTTTTTACAAACAAACGGATTTCTAGGCTTCTTCTGTCTGAGTCCTAATAGTTTAGCTTCTGAATATGATCATCTAAAGACAGAGAACCAGAAGTTAATTAAAAGTTGGCCACATACATTTTATTTCTGTTTCCTCCTAGTAGGTATTACTGGTTTTTAGGCCTTTAGCTTCAAAAACTTGCCTTGGCCCATAACAAAGAGCATAAAATTACTATTTCAACCTACTTAGAGCCAGTATTATCTATTTCATTAATTGTTCTCTAAGTTATACAATCAGAAGCTGCTTGATATCATTGGTGAATCATTATGAATTTGATATGTTTATTCAGAGCAGATGGTAAATGAACAAACTTAGGAAATATCCATAGATACATGATATCAGCTAAAAATACTCTGAAAACAAAGAAAATAATTTTTGCTATAATAGTAAATCCTTTCCCATCATTTTTATTAGTTCACCATTAATCCACTTATTAACAGTCCTTGAAGTTGGATTCTGGGTACTGAGGTCTTATAACTGTTCCTTGATCAAAGGCATTCCCAGGCTGCAGCATGCGGCCTTGGTCCAATCTAAAGTCGTATCAAAACAATGTGCTTTGCTTTGTGCTTCGATGTAACTGTAAGCGAGTGTGTCTTTTCCCTTGGTACTGAGTGTGGTGCCCCCGACTAGCAATCCTGGCACAAGCTGGAAGCTTGTTAGAGATGCAGGCTCTCAGACCCCATTCCAGAGCTCTTGACACAGATTCTAACAAGCCCCACAGGTGATTTGCATGTGCATTCAATTTGGGGATCACTGGACTAGTTCACAAGATGCTTATAAACATTTCAAGTGCATCCCTGATCCAGTCCACGTGTAATCCATTCCTAATCCAAACAATGAGCTACTTGGCAAAGCAGGCCCAGCACAAAAGCAGTTTTCCTGAAATGCTTTCTTTGAACTGGGGAAGGCAAGCAAAGGTGGAAAGCTGCTCTAACTTTTTTGAAAACTCTCTAGGAGACTAATTCTTGGGTGGCAGAATTTTATTTTCCTGGGAAGCAGGTAGAACTAAAATAGTAAGGATAAAGATAAGCATAAAATATTTCCTGGGAAATTATGAAGTGTTCAGAATGTATTTAGTAGAAAACCAGTCATTATGCATAAAAAGGGGCTCTACTACTCTGTAGGAAACTGAAGAGAAGGGAGTAACTACCCACAAAGAAAGGGAGACAGAGCTTGCAATTGTATCAATATATACTAAGCTATAAAGAGGGTAATAGGAAAAATTATAAACACAGGTCTCTCATATCTCCAGGTTAACTGAAATGCATAGAAGGAGCAATCCTATGATCAAGAGTGTGCAATGTGTATGTCAACACCTGAATACTGCTGTCACATTGAAAACTTCTAATTTCAAGGTTGGGGCCACGCTTCAGTCTGCAAAGTGCTTGCCTTGAAATGACTTGGTTTTGATACCCAAAATACATGTATAAAAAGGGGGGCAGAGTGGCATGCACTTGTGATTGTGTGATTTCTGAGGAATATCTGAGGTCTACCTCTGGCTTCTGTACTTATTCAGACCCACACACTTGCATGCAGACAGACAGACACACACACAGACACACACACACACACAGGAATAGCTTTCTTAAGGAACATATAATATAAAACATTTGGGTTTAATCTATAGCGCTGAAATCTATATCAACCACTCAGGAGAGCATTGGTACTTAGTAATATTGATTGTTTATGGCTAGACAACTGTCCCGCGCCCTGTCTTCGCCTGCGAAGAAGAACGCAGTACACAGTTTGGATCCTTCTGCAGCAAGTTTATTCTTTACAAAATGGGAAGAAGACCCCGACCCCTTGCCAGGAGCCGGCTTTTATACTGCCAAGCCCTAGCCTCTTACGTCTCCCCTTCTGATTGGTTGCAGACTCTCGCCTGACATGACGCAGGGTCAGAGGGCTTGGCTCACAGAGTGGAAACTTACTGGGGGACATGCG
>PVIH01016480.1:0-45427 GCA_004025045.1 Sigmodon hispidus
CTATATTAGGGGCATAAATATTTAAGATTGAAATCTCCTCTTGACCAATTTTTCCTGTGATGAGTAAGTAGTGACCATCTTGGTCCCTTTTAATTGCTTTTAGCTTAAAGTCTACTTTGTTAGATATTAGGATTGCAACCCCTGCTTGTTTCTTAGGACCATTTGACTGGAAAATCTTTTCCCAACCCTTTATTCTAAGGCTGTGTCTGTCTTTGCAGTTGAGGTGTGTTTCATGTTGGCAACAGAAGGATGGCTTCTGTTGTTGTATCCATCTTGTTAGTGTGTGACGGTTTATAGGAGAGTTGAGACCATTGATATTAAGGGAAATTAGTGACCATTGATTCATATTTCCTGCCATTTTTGGTGGCAACTTGTTTATATTTCCTTTCTCTAGGGTATTCTTCTGTGGACTTACTGATTGTTTGTGATTTCGTGAGTGTATCTGGGGTCCTTAGGTTGGAGTTTTCCCTCTAATACTCTCTGTAGTGCTGGATTGGTAGATAGATATTCTTTCAGTCTGACTTTGTCCTGAAATACCTTGTTTACTTTACCTATTGTGATTGATAATTTTGCAGGGTGTAGTTTTCTAGTTTGGCATCCATGCTGTTTTAGCTTCTGTATAACTTCTGACCAAGCCCTTCTAGCTTTCATCGTTTCCATTGAATAGTCAGGCGTTATTCTGATGGGTCTGCCTTTATATGTGAGTTGGCCCTTTTCTTTTGCAGCTCTTAAAATTTTTTCTTTGTTCTGTATGTTTTGTGGCTTGATTATAATGTGTTGCGCTGACTTTTTTTGGGGATCATATCTGTTATGTGTTCTGTAAGCTTCTTGTATCTTTATAGACATTTCCTTGTTCAGGTTTGGAAAGTTTTCTTCTATGATTTTATTGAAAACATTATTTGTGCCTTTGAGCTGGTATTCTTCTCCTTCTTCTATTCCTATTATTCTCAAAATAGGTCTTTTCATGGTGTCCCAGATTTCCTGAACATTTTGAGTTATGGCTTTTTAGTTTTACTATTTTCTTTGAGTGATATATCTATCTATTTGAGCTACTGAGTCTTCCACTTCAGAGATTCTATTTTCCATCTCTTGAACTCTGTTATGTTTGTATCTGTGGCTCCAGCTTTTTTCTTCAGGTTTTCTATTTCCATCTTTGCCTCAAATTGTGCCTTTTTTATTGCTTCTATTTCAGCTTTTATTTCAGCTTTTGTTTCAGCTTTTATTTCAGCTTTTAGTTCCTGGCATGTTTCTTTCATAGATTTGTTCATCTCTTCTAATTTTTTGTTTGTATTTTCTTCTATTTCTTTAAGGCTTTTTTTCATATCTTCTTTGAGAGCTTCGATGATCATCAAAAAGGAATTTTTGGTGTTGCTTCCTTCTGTTTCCTCTTCATTGCTCAGTTCAGATCTTGTATTTGTAAGATCGCCACTCTCTTCTGGAGTTACCATGTTGTTCTTTGTATTATTATGTAATTTTTTGCTCTGAAGTTTGCCCATGGCTTCAGTGGTTCACGATTGGATGGTTCCTGGTCAGTTGTGGCACTCGGGCTTGTGTGCCTCCTGTCACCTCTCTGGGCAGGGTCTGAATCTACCCTTCAGGGACCCCTGTAGTTGTCTGTTCACTCGGTTCGATGTGGCGGTGGGTAGTGGTGCAAATTCCCTCAGCAGGAGCTGTGGGTATGGTGACAGGCAGAGTTTATCTGCCCCTGCTCCAGAGTGCACTGGCACTCTGCAGACAGCACTTGGTCCTGGAAGTGGAATCGGAACTGATGGGAGCCCAAGTCTCCCTCCCTGGCTGGGATATAGGTGCTTGCTCTACTTTTCTTAAAAAAAAAAAAAAAAAAAAAAAAAAAAAAAAAAAAAAAAAAAATTCCTGCCAAAATCCATACTTATTTGCTGTTAACACTAGGGGTCAGGCTTCAGATAGTCCTGTTTCCCATTATGAGTGATGCTTAACCTTAGAGAAATTTTAGTTAGCTTTATGAATTTCCACTAAATGTTAGATTCCTTTTTACACCATCTCAGCCACAAAGATGATTAAATAAGAAATTTCCCTGAAAACTAATGTGAGAACATATTTGGACATTTTATGTTAACTTTTACTAGTCACTTGGAAAGTTACCTATCAACTTTTATTTTCTTTACATTTCAAAATCATTGTTATGCACATTTCTCTAACTTTACCAGTTTTTCTTTTTGCTACATATTTCTGTACTGCAGAAATATAAATTCTATGACCAAGACAACAACTTTTACCAGATATTTAAAATACTACTGCAAATGAATTAAAAGCATTAATGAAAATTAAAATTGAAAGCATTTCTGAAGCTTAAGTAGCTATTTTTTTTGTCTGAAAGACATTTATTTCATTTTATTTTTTAAATAAAGTCTTATCTTTTTAATCCATGTATCCCCTTGATCAAACTCCCTTCCCCCTCCCACTCCTCCCAGTCACTCTCTCTTCTCCCCATCTCCTTATTTCCTCCCCAGCAAGGGCAGAAGGTCCCAAGGTTCCAAGGTGCCTTAGTTCAGCATCTACTCCACACAGATCTGCTTTCCTCACCCCAACATCAAGACTGGGTCAGGTGTTCCTCTGGAGGGAATGGGCTCCAAGGTGCCAGACCAAGGTGCTGTGGATCCCAAGCTGATCATTGGTTGTGGTTTTCAGCTAGGGTGTGCTTTGCTTTTTATTTAAAGTCCACTAATGAGTGAGTACATCCCCTGCTTATCTTTCTGGGTTTGTGATAACTTGTTCAGGAGGATATTCTCCAAATCCATCCATTTGCCTGAAGATTTTAGAATACGATTTTTTCTTACTGCTGAATAGTACTCCATTGTGTAGATGTACCACAATTTGTTAATCCACTGTTCAGTTGAGGAGCATCTAGGTTGTTTCCAGATTCTTACTATTATGAATAATGCTGCTATGAACATAGTTGAGCTAATGTAGCTAATTTTCATGTGTATGTTTGTTAACTTAGCAGTAATTTAGGTATGCTATATACATATCCAGTCTCACATACAAGCACATGTAGACACAAACTTAATCCAATTTTTGCTTAGAAATACAAAAGTCTTTCAATTATAAATAGTGAAGTAATTTAATATAAAAATGGAAAGGATTTGGAGATGTTCTGAAAGCTGAGAAAATAAGCCATTAAGTAGAGGCCTCAAGGGCCATTTTAAGTAGATTTGGATTCTAAGCAAAATATAAACAGATAAAATAAATTTCTCATATTGCAGAATATACCTATAGCCCTGAGAAGTAAGTAGATTAAGGAATGATTGTCTATTTTCATTCATTCCATTCATATGAGTGCAATATTGTCAGAGAAGCCTTTTATTTCAGCCTGTATAAGATTGGGAATTTTGCATTTACATCTCTGAGCAGGAAATTGTTTATGAAATTATAAAGGAGTCTTCGCATGACATATTATTTAGTCTTTCATCATTGTAACAAATTCCAGACAATAACAACTCAGACAAAGATTATCTAAGCTTATGGTTTTAAAAATTATTATTTTATTTTTGACATTTACAGAACACACACACACACACACACACAATTGTGGTATTCACTTTCCATTACTATGTTTTATTCCCTTCCCACTTCTACCAACTCTCATTTTCCTAGTCAGCACCCCTCCTATTTTCAGTTTTATGTGTATGTGGTCTGTCTGTCTCTGTCTCTGGGTATGTATGTGTTTTTTATATGTTGTCTGTCTGTCTCTGTCTCTGGGTATGTATGTGTTCTTTATATGTGGTCTGTCTGTCTCTTTCTCTGGGTATGTATGTGTTCTTTATATGTGGTCTGTCTGTCTCTGTCTCTGGGTATGTATGTGTTCTTTATATGTGGTCTGTCTGTTGCTTTCTCTGTGTATGTATATGTTTATGAGCTCTATGTATATACATGAGTATTTTGTACATATCTATAGATGCCATGATTTCTTGATTATAATCATGACACATCCAGAGCACAGCAATATATAGCCCTTCTCTTGTATTGTGTTGGATAGTTTTATGTCACTTTGACACATCATAGAGTCATTTTTTTTTATCAAATATGTGATGTCTCCAACTTTTAGGATTCATGTTGTACTATCAAGTTCTGGTTGGCAATTGGACTGTATTGAATATATATTATATAAATTAATTTTAAAATATACATTATTGTTTTAAAATAATCAATTCATGATCACTAGCTAACACAGATCATGCAGAGGAATCCTACACTTGCCACCATCTACCTAGGGTTTCTTAACCACAGGATGGCCCTGTCCCTCTCTAAATTAGAAAGCATGGATCAGGATGCCCTAAGTAAAGAAATTAAATATGGTATTCTGGATCTCTGAAAAGAAGCAAATAGCATAACTAAAAAAAATTATTTTCTCTCTGTATTATACACTTACATAACTGGGTTGATTTTCAGTAATTTTTAAAACAACAAATAATTCAGATCATTAATTCACCATCCAAATACATGATTAAGAAAAGTAAACTCAGCATACTCTTAGCCTATTCTGAAGCTCAGTATAATCTAAAACATACTGACTGCATTGACACAGATCAGAGAATGCTTAATTACTGAAACATAATTAAGAGCTGATGTGTGTATCCTCCAAATACATAAATCTTCATTGACTAATTCTCTTTCTGTATATTTATGTATTAATTCAAAGTTTCTGAAACTTATGTATCAATGAGGAGTAAGTCTACAGTAGTTCAAAATTCAGGAAAATATATGGGGGATCTATTTAGTATAATGAATGATCTTATTTATTCTAAATATTTGTATTCACATTTGGCTTCAATTGATTTATAGCACTTGAGATAAATGTACATGGTATGTTGTGCTAATTAGGGAGAGAGAGAAAAATAAATCTAGGTAGGTTTATTGACTGCTGTCTGTGCTCAACACCGCAATTATCTTGTTGGCTCACTGCATTTTCATAAGCTAACCTTTGGTGTAATCAGTTTATTCATGACAGAAGTGGAGCTCAAAGAGGTTATCATCCTGTGAAGGTTAACTTTTTCTACCTGCTAGCTGAGATGATCCAACCTCACAGACTACTCTAGCCAGGACATTAGATAAGCCCTAAACTTTCTCAACACACTGAGAATGGACAACAGCTAGCTCTCCTCGGACTTGACCATTGTCTCAATTTTCTCCCTTAAAGATGCCCTTGCCCCCAGAAAACAGGAAGTAATTTTAAGAACATGATGCCCATATTCTCAATAGGTGGGGTGGGAGGATTTTGATCATTCAGTGGATTATAGATGCTTATCATCATTTACAGGGGTTGGTTGCAAGTTGTTACAGTCAAGGTCATGGAAAAATGAAGCAAAGAAGGTTAGGTTCTTTCTGAAAAGAAAATGGGATAATAGGATAAAAGGATATGTTATTGAATCAATTTTTGAAGTAAAAAGCAACCACTAGTGTCAAATACTTCATATTAATACAGGTTTTTGTATATTGATACAAATTTAAGATTATTTCTGTTATAATGTACTGTATATATGTTTTACTATTGTTTATACTATTTTTGCATGTTGATTAAAAGTTTAAGGTTATTTTTAATTTAATGTTTTCTATATATGTGTGTGTATGCTTCTACTCTTGTTTAAGGTATTGTACATATGCAGCTCATTAAAATATGTAGTGTAAAGTTCTTGTACTTGAAAACTATTATTACAAACTTCTAAGATAATGAAACATAGCTTAGTAGTTAGACATTTATAGAAATGTCTTGTAGTCATGTTAGGTATGTTTTTAAGTTTAAGCATATATTTATAGTTCATCTTCAAATACTGAAGAGATCTATAGAATATGGAATTTTTAGATGTTTGAATAACATAAGGTTTTTCCTGACAGTGAGATACACCTGCTCCTGGCAACACAGCCTACTTCAGATGATGAACATCAAAGACCCTCCTATAGAGATTGCTGTCATTGCTGGCAAAGTTAGCTACTGGGCAAGAAACTGATCTTGGCTGAACTACTGACAGTATTCTGTCTAAACTGGACAAGCAGGACACGAAAGAATGTGACTACTGAACTATGGCAAGGTAGGACAGTCCTTCAAAATTCCTGCTTCACAGAAAGACTGTAGGATATTCTAGGCCTGTAGACTAAAGATAGATGGCCCAACAGTACAGAAAAACCTTGAGTGACTTTCCAGGTAGCCATCACTTTTATTATTTCTGTAGTTTTGGAAGTTGCTTGCTCTACACTTCCTGTTTACTCAGGTGGTATTATATCCTTCTCTGGTCTCTGATAAAATTAAAGATTAGATAGTTATAGTCATAGTTCCCCTTGTCACCAAATTAAGAAAACAAATTCACAAAAAAGGTATAAAGTATATAAAGTTGAAAGACATAAAAGCTTGAATTGATTTTCTAAGAAAATGTTTTGAGGGCTAAGAAGATAGTTTTGGTTTTAGTTAGAATAAAGAGTGAATTAAGTACAAAACATTGGAGTCTCCAGTTAAATCTGGTTATGTTGTGAAATATCTTGTTTATTCCATTTATGCTGATTGATAGTTTTGCTGGTTACAGTAGTCTACGTTCGCATCCATGCACTTTTAGTGTCTGTATAATGTCTGACTAGGACCTTGAATAAATAATAGTTTCTCTGAATTTGCCAAATACAAATGAACTATACCTTGTGAATAAGATTCTTACTTGACAATTGTTCTTGTTGTATATAGTTTTATTGTGTTTAAGTTAAAATCTTTATTTTTTATTTAGGTAATACCTGATTATTGTTCCTCTTGTATATAGTTTTATTTAGATAAAGTGGGAGTGTTGCAGGATATTTGATCACACTGTTAAACCTGAGTTTGCATTTGCATTAATTAAGTAAACTTAGTCTTGGGTTAGGAGGCTAAGTTAGCAACTAGTTGAGAAAAACTAATCATAGAGCCTCAAAGGACATCCAGGAGAGACAGAGATTCACAGGAAGGAGTAGGGTGGGGATTGGAGTGGTTCAGCTTTTTCTGGTTTGATAAAGCAGAAGCATGAGTCTTCCATAGATGGCAGCAAGGAGAAAGGGCAAGGAAGTTGATACTCAGCCTCTCTGAACTCACATGCTTTCATCTCACCCTTTCAATCCCTTCATATTTATAGTTAGAATAGTATCTCTTCTTTTTCATAATTAGAATAATAGTTATTTAGTTAAAGCCATCTTTGGGGCAGTGACTGGGCAGGTGCCTGCAGGAGCAGAATTTTTTCAGGCTGCTGTTAGAGAGGTAGGCCAGTAAGTAGAGTTTCAAGTGCTGACATAGCAATAGTTAAGGTACAGCCATTGTGTCAAAGTTAAAAAATGAAAAGGTATATCTGTGAGGAATTTTTCTTACTTAAATAATATGATCTGGAAAAATCTTTAATTCACATATTTTTGAGGTGAAGACACACCTTCAGTCTTGGTCACATCATCTGCTGGCAGCTGATATAAAACACATGAAAAAAGAAGGAAGCTTTTGCTCTTTTCCGGCTTGTCCTCACTCTTGTTGGCAAGTCCATTCCTTCATGAGAAAAGAGCTCACTTCTTGTAATTGGCTTAATAAAAAGCTGAATGAACAATAGCTAGGCAGGAGAGGTTAGGTGGAAGTTTCAGGCAGAGAAAGAAACTCAGAGAATGAATCTAGGTGTGTGGAAGATGCCAGTGAGATCCTGAGGAAGTTGGAAGTACAGTATGGAGAGGAGGAACCAAGTCTCATGGCAAAGAGTAGATTAATATAAACAGGTTAGTTTAAGTTATAAGAACTAGTTGTGAACAAGCATAAACTAAAGCCAGGCTTTTATAATTACTAAGTCTCCGTGTCATTATTTGGGAGCTAGTTGTCCAAATAGGTCCAATAGAAAAGTCCACCTGTTTATTTCCACTTTAAGAGAGATGTTTTCCAGAATTTGATAGTAGCTGTTGCTCTGTAGAAAAAAATTTTTTATAGTGACTTCACCTGGCATCCTAGATGCACATACTTAAGCCAAGGAGAAGAGCAACATAAAAGACACCTGACTAATTTAAAAAAAAAATCTTTTCTTAGAAAAGTAGGACATGCTAATTTATGCTAAATTGGGACATAGAAAAAAGGAAAAAAAATAAAAGTGACCTCAAAATGTTACAGTTAACAATACAATTTTCAATCATTATTTCAAACCTAGCCAAATTCTTTCCAACATAAATATAATTATGCTTTGAAAATTACATCCTGATATTTAACATTTTATGAATACCTTGAATTACTACATGCTTATTCATCCCAGACTTTAGTTCTAATAAGTTTATTCAGTTTTAACAAGCATTCAGTTTCAAGAGTTATTAGTTAAAAATTATTTCGGTATAATTTAAAACTTACAGAAATCACAGTAATAGTACTTAAAATGGTTGCACAACAATCAAAAGTCTTTGCTAAGACTGGCCATTAGTTATAGCTGGTCCCTCCAATTCTTTTCTCTTTCATTAGTCTCTTTTCTCTTTCTCCTACATGTAACATTATTTCAGTGCCTGAAAAATGCAGGGAGCTCTGAAGCCTCTCAGGGTTTTGCCATTTCCACAACTTCAAAACAGATTCCTATGGATATTTTTTTCTCTCCTTTGTTACAAATAATAATGAGACTGGGTGGTAGTGGCTTACTCCAATAATCCCAGCACTCAGTACTGAGGAGGCAGATGCAGGCAGATCTCAGTGAGTTCAAGGCCAGTCTAGTTCAGAATGAGTTCCAGGACAGCCACAGCTACCGAGAAATTTTTCTCAGATAAATGAATGAATGAATAAATGAATGAATAAATGTAAGAACCACTTCAAAACTTTCCCTTGCAAGTTGTGCTCTTCCCTCTCCCCCCTTTTTCTGTTTTAACATTCTTGGTATTAGTAACATTAGTTTTTAGTTTGCTGTTCCCTTGCTTAAAGTTAATTTTCATTTCTTCTCTCTGGGCTAGTATATAATTAAGGCATCAGCTAATAATAATCAGAATAATGATTTTGTCTTTTGTCTTCTCCCTGTTTCTATTTCTCCTCCTTCTTCCACTTTTTTCTCTTTTCCTCCTCTCCCTTCTATGAGTTCAATCAAGTTTTATTTACTTTTATATGTATAAACCTCTTAATATTTCATAAGTATACTATAATACTTGGAGGAGATTTAATTTTAATATTTTCTTGTATTTTCTCCTGCTCTGTGCTTTATAGATGGTATCTTCATTAAGTAATTAGTTTAATTGTAATATTATTTTTCTCTTGTGATAACTGTGTAGGAAGACAGTTTATATCTGTGCAATTTATGGGCAAGATGTAAGTGGGATAGTTTATAAGTTTCCTACTTCATGACTAATTTTGTGTGTGTATGTGCTAAAAATGTATTTTTTTGGTTTCTTCATTTTCTTAGTTGGTTGTTTATTTCCTTAGTGAAAGAAAAAAATTAATTGTTTTAAGTAGTGGCTAGTTTTTGTTGTTGTTGACACTAGCTAGAATCATCTAAGAAGCAGGAACCTCAATTGAGAAAATGCTTCCATCAAATTGTCCTGTAGCAAGTTTGTAAAGCATTTTCTTGATTGACAATAACATGGAACGACCTTGTCCCCTATGGGCAGTGGTATCACCAGTCAGATGGTACTGAGGTGTATATGAAATTTTGGAGTCTGGAGATGCTATTATCTGAACCTATAGTATAAATAAAGGACATGGTGGAAGGGGGATGTCTTCTGCTAATGTTTAACTTTAAAGTCTTGTGTCATTAGGAGTGCTTCTTTATATCTAACAATTCTTGAATTTGACTCCTCTTACCTTTTAGAAAATCATTCATTCTTTATGAGAAATTCTAGCATTTTCTTTCTTGTGTCAATTTTTATTTTCTATATCTGTATACATAGCTATTTATGAGGGTTGAAACAAATTTCTATAGTTTACTATTTTTGACAATTGGAAGCAGAAGTGCTTGTGTCATTCTTATTGTTCTATACTCCAGTCATTTATTTTCAACTACACAAGTTTATAAATATATGTCAAAATTTAAATAATGGGACCTACATGTAAGAAAAAGATTGACAGATCATAGATATCTTGGTTAAGGATTTTATTGCTGTGAAGAGACAGCATGACAGTCACAACTACTATAAAGGAACACATTTAATTGAGGCTCACTTACACTTTTAGACATTTAGTTCATTATTATCATGGCAGGACATGGCAGCATGCACGCAGACATGGTGCTGGAGAAGAAACTAAGAGTTCAACATCTTGATCCACAGGCAGCAGAAGCAACTTGTGTCCACACTGAGCATAGCTTGCACATAGGAGAGCTCAAAGCCCACCTCCACAGTGACACACTTTCTCCAGCAAGGTCACCTACTCCAACAAAGCCAAACTTCCTAATAGTGCCACTCTCTATGTTGGCCATTTTCTTTCAAACCACCACAATAGAAAACATGGATTTCTAAATAACTGTAGCCAAAGAATTTAAATTGCCATTTTTTTCGGAAGCATTTTATAAGTGATAAAATTGACATTTTCTTAATCATTTTATAAGTAATACTACTGCTGAATATTTTTTTAACCATCATCCAGCAACTTTTTTAAAATTTCATTTTATCAGTTATGCTGGACTATCAGAATGCTTTTTATATAATGATTCATGTAGTCACATTTTTCAGTCAGGCCACCCAAAATAAATGTTAGAAGTAACCATTCTAATCCTATGTTAATTTTTTTCATTTGGTTAGTTTTTAGTATTCTTTTTAACTTTTTGTATATAACACTTAGAGATATCATTATTATTATTGATGTATATTCATACTGATTACAATAATTTTGTGATTAAAGATACAGAGGAAAGAATTGCAGAACACAGAACAGACACCTTGGGATGCCAGTAATAGTGAGGAAAATTCAGGACATCTGAAGGAGCTGACCATTGTGGCTATATCTTTTTTTTTCAACATTTTTTAAAAAATTGATTTTTGGGGAATTTTGCATCATGCACCTCTATACCACTCATTTCTCATTTCTGCCATATCTGCCCTTAACCCTTGAAGTGTCGTCCACTTAAGAAAAACTAAAAACAAAATAATAAAAGAGACAAAAGTAAAAATATAAATAATATTAATTTTTAAAAAAATAATCAAAGCAAAAACACAAAATAAAAGAAAATGAGGAAAAAAAACTTTGCTTCTTCACTCACCACTTAATTTGTCCTGGTAGCTGCTATTTGTAGTGGGATTATGTGTTACATTTTAAATAATTGTCCTGCCTATGGGTTTAATAAAAAAAAAAACTGACTGACTGAAGGCAGACAGGAAGTATGAGTGGAGCTATCAGATTGGGAAAATCTCAGAGCAGGGCAGACACACCAGAGAAATCCACAGAGTTGCTGAAGCTTCCAGGAGATGCAGAGAAAAGAAGTTGAATTGCTGCTCTGAGAAAAGATACCGACTGCATGTCTGAACAAGTTGGGTTGAGTTTAGATGAAGGCATTAGCAAGTTATATCTCTGGGCCCTTGGCCAATCAACGTAAAAATTATACAAGCCTACATGTGTTTTATTTTGAGACTAAGTGGGGCTGACAGTGGGACCAAACCTCTGGTCCAGGCCCAGAAAGTTTGAGCCAGAAACCCATTATAACCGCTGTATATTATGTTGTATATTTTTTGTTCACTATTTAATGTGTTGTTGGTAAGGTTCAATGCCTCTTACTTCTGGTACACAATAAATACTGGACCCTCATAGAAACTACTCCAGGAAATCCTGCTGTTTTCCTCAGCCACAGAGGTCCTGTGGTGATGGTTCTGTAGACTCATCTCCTTTATGTGCTCCAGCAGGTCATAGATGGGGTAGATATTGGGGAGTGCCCATTCAGCTTCCTGGATGTGGGTCCGAGTGTTCTGACCCACTTTTGGGACCATCCCCCTGGAGTGGAGCCAGCTCTCCCAAGGCCATGATGAGGGGTAGAATCCATTATTCCAGGGCCTTTGAGGAGCAGGGTTAGCTCTCCAGTCAGGGTTGGGATTGACTCAGCACAGGCCTCATATTTCAACACATGGTTCATCACTTGGATCACAATGGGTTCTTTTGGTAACATGGGCAATAGACATCAACACAAACCCCAGTTGCAGCAGAACCATAGACCCAAACATCAACATAAGTATCAGCTTGAGCCCAGATATTACCATAGGTGTAGGTAGTAGCATGAACCCCCAGCCCCACATTGACATGGGCCTAGCAGCAGCTGGTCCCCAGACTCCAACATGGCCCCTGGTGGCAGCCCAGATCACAGACAGTTACAGAGCCTTCAATGGCAACAGGAGCCACAGATGTCAACATAGATCTTGAATGGGGTAAGGCCAAGGACCCAGACATGGCCCCCAGTAGCAGCTCAGGCACAGTCAACACTATGGTCACCAGTGACAGTGCAGGCCACTCAGAATTGGATAGGCCCTGAAGTGGCATGTCTCTTGGACACCCAAACAGACTCATGTAATTGTCCATATCCAGGTCAACCATTTGGCTTTTGGTGGAGACACAAGCCATGGACATCAATACAGACTCAGACTACAGTAGGACCATAGACCCAAACATTGCCTTTGGCAGCAGCCTGGGCCTGGATGTCATCATGGCTGTGGCTGGCAGTGCAGACTACTGAAATTGACATCACCCCAGATGTATGGTAGCCCTCAGACATCAATATGTTCTTAAATGGGGGCCAGACCCTGGATATCCAAATGACTTTTGATGGAAACTGGCACCATGGATATCCACATACATCTTGACCACAGTAGAGGCATAGTAGACCAACATATAGCCTTCAGTCATAGCTTAAGCTCTGACAACTCCATGGTCCTGGGTGACAGCTCAGGCCATGAAGATCAGGATGGCCTCTGTGATGGCATGGCCATCTGGCACTAACGTGGCCTTATGTGGTGGCCCAGTTTTCAGACTTGACTGCCTTCAGTGGTAACAGGAGCCATGGACATCAACACAGACTATGGCTGTATCAGGGCCACGAACCTAGACATGGCCCTTGGAAGTAGTGTAGGACTGATATTACCATGGCCCTGAGTGGCAAACAGGTTTCTCTCATTAGTCTGTTCCTCACAATCTTTGCCTCTGTAGATGTGCCTCTCACCACAGGACATGAACCATTTTGTCTCTCTCTCAGATATCCCACCATATATTTGCTCACCACAATGACACTAGATGGGCCCATAGATTCTTCTCCTGCACCAAAGCCAAACAGCTCTGCACAGGCTTTTATTCAACTTAAACTACTGTTTCTAGTTTTAATGGTCATCAAACTTTACTATTACAAGCATTATGGATATTTTAGTCAATTAAACTGTAACTGTATGTTAGATTATTTTCACATTTTGGAAAATATAAAAAATTAAACATTTAGAAACATTTAAGGCAAAGAATTTTTTCTGTTTAATTGAGATATATTTTTTTCTCACATAATATATTTTATTACAGTTTCTCTTCCTTTTATCCCTCTCAATATGCTGCCCATGTCCCTCTGCCCTATACGAATTGATTCTCCTTCTGCTTGTCATTAGAAAACAGATGGATTTCTAAAGGATAATAATAAAATGTAACAAAATAAAACATGTTAAAATAGAACAAAAACTATTATATTAGAGTGAACAAGAAAAACAAACACAATAAAAAGACTCTAAGGGAAGGCAAAAGAATCAGAGACATTCTTGTTCGCACACTCAGGAATCCATAAAAACACTAAATAGTAAGCCATGATATACATACAGAAAACCTGATGCATACTTGAGTAGGCATGCAATACAAAGATTTTTGCAATGTGTACAATGGCTTTCTGCTGCAATGATAAGCACTCTTGCCAGTAGCATTAAAACCTGGGTATTGGCATTGAATTTTTTATGTACAACATGCATCCATCTCTGTGGTATTAATCTTTAAAATATTGTCATTGCATCATTTTACATTTTAGTTTTTTTAACAATGTTAATTTTGCATCATTTTTTAATATATTTTTATAAAAAGTTTTGATGTATTCCTCAAACCCTTGAAGTTTTTCCAGACTTTTACATTTTACTTTTTGTGCTTATTTTACATGGTTTTCATTCTTATCAATATTTAATTTCATATTGCATCTTTCTTACTCTCCTGGTTTCTTTAATTTTTCTTCTATTTTTATTTTTACTAAAATTTACTTTTTTTTGTTTAGAAGTGGCTATTTAAATAGGGTACATACTAGTTTTAGTGTGTTTATTCTATCATTTGGCCCATATAGATTTTGGGTTTTTCATATCACTTTTATAGCAAAATATGCACTCTCAAATCCATTTTCAGTCTGCAAAATCAGGAGTCATGAGCAGACCATGTGGTGTGGAGCTACTCAACAGAAGAGAACAGTTGGATAAACAATTCTACTGAATAAAAGTTGACTGTTGTAGGGTATTTGTACACTCTGTGAAGATTATTATAGTGATTGGTGTAAGAGCTGAATGACTAATCACTAGGCATAGAAAATAGGCAGGATGTCCAGAGAAAGAGAGGAAGAAGAGAAAGAATCTAGATGTATAAATTATGCCAGAGAGATGTCAATGAGGCATGAAGAAAGTTGGACATACAGAATAAAAGAAAGGTCAAAAGCCATATGGTAAAATAGAAGCAGGTTAATTTAAGTTATAAGAGCTAATGGGACAAGCTTAAGCCAAGGCCAAGCTTTTATAACTAATAATAAGTCTCTGTGTCATCATTTATAAGCTGGAGGTCCCAAAGACAAAATATAGCTACATGTGATCCTTTATGGGTTAATAAAATCTTAAATTCTAGAGAGAGAATTTTTTAGATTCCGGTATGCTCAGGAGATGTTGGCTAGAACTACTTGTTTTGTTTTTGTTTGTTTATTTGTTTTTTACATTGGCATTTGAGATAAATTATTTTCCATAAAATGGCCTAACAAATAGAAACAACTTTGACAAAAGCAGCATACACAGTCTGGTATTATTTTCTACTTTAGCCCTAACCTATCCTAAAAAAAAGAGAGTAGGTCCTTGAATAGTATTGCTTATTAATATAAGCAAGACTTACATTAATTAATAAAGCAAGAATTGTTGCCTGCTAAAGTTATCTGCCATGCTTGTAGAAAAAGTTCCAGTGACACATTATTGATTACCAAGAAAGTATCATTCCCTTGTCTATAGAAATCCCCTCCAAAGGAACATCTAACCCAGTCTTGATATTAGGATGAGGAAATCAGACTTGCCTGGTGTGGATGCTGAACTAAGCCACCCTGGGACCTTGGGACCTCCTGCTCTTGCTGGGGAGGAGATAGGGAGATGGGGTGAAGAGAGTGACTGGGAGGGGTGAAAGGGGGAAGGGAGTTTGAACAGGGGGATACATGAATAAAAAAATGAGACTTTATTAAAAAATAAGTAAATAAAGAAAGAAAGAAAGAAAGAAAGACTATTGAGGAAATGATGCCACCACATTGAACTTTGAGGAGAGGCATGTAGCATCCATGGAAGAGAGTTCATGATCAAGTCAGCAAGAGCTCAAGGCCTTTGCAGAAGCTTTTATAGCTCAGTATTTCCCAAAGAGCTCTTGCATATGAGATGTTAGCTTCATTTCTCCTCAACATGTGAAGTACTTAGAAAAGGATCTGAAAATGGAAATTCAGTTATAAGAAAAGAGTTATTGCAATTGTAACATTGGAAGGACTAAGAAGGAAGGAGTAGAGAGCAAATATGAACTTCACAATCATGAACATTTGGAAATGTTGCATTTTACACTAAAGAAGCAAAAAAGGGAAGAGAGAAACTACAGAATTAGACTTGCCATGCTTCAGATATAATGCAACAAGTCTATGACACAGGGCCATTCTGATAGAGTTTATTAGAGTATATGTTTCATTTATAATGTTTGAAACCTGTTCTCTGCATGTGGACCTTGCTTTCCATGTCACCTAATATAAAGAAGATACTTGATATTCTATCTTTATATTTTTTTATCTAATAATTGTGTTTTATTGTACATTTCTTTCTCATGAACATTGTATTATTCTATTAATAGTCTGTTGTTTTAATTATTTTTTTCTTCTTTGAAAAAATATGACAAACTTACATTTTTATTAAGTAGTTTTGTGTTGCTTTAATACAAGCAGGCATTGAATAAGTCACTAGTGAATGAAGTGAGGAAATGTTGTGATGCCCTGTTCAACAAGACTGATGTATTGAGAAATTCACTTTTAGTCCTACTATGTTATTGACTGTTTTAAATAATAAAGCACATTTTACAATAAAAAAAAGAAATCACCCCATTAATTCCCTTTATGTCTTCTTTACAATCTAATCATGTTGCTAATTTCCATCCCTATAGGATTATAGGACCCTAGTGATCTGAATAGTTCATTATCATTTACACAGAGGTGATATATGTGATTATTCTCAAAAGTTGGTTTTATTGTCTGTTTTCCATACTTTGCTAAATGTATTAAAAAATCAAGTCAGGGGACTTTTTCCTCCAGAAGAAATCAGGGTGACCATAAGCTATTGTTATCTGCACTAGGCCTGCCTTCTCCAATAAGCACTGATGTATGTCAAGCCATGGTTATGTCTCTTGGCTTTTCAATCTCCCTATAGCAGTTGATGGGTATTGTCTGCTAAAAAATCTCCCAGGGGCTAACAATAAAAATATAGTTTTATCCTTATAAAAGAGAAAGTAGAAAATAGCCTTGAACACAGTGGCACAGGAGATCACTTCCTAAATATAACACCAGTAGCACAGACACTGAGAGCAACAATCAATAAATGAGACCTCACATTTTCTCTTGAAATAAATGGGAAACAATCAATAAATGGACCTCCCAGTTTCTCCTGAAACTGAGAAGCTTCTATAAGGCAAAGGACATGGTTAATAAGACAAAAAACAGCCTGCAAAGTGGGAAAAGATCTTTACCAACCCTACATATGACCAAGGGCTGATCTCTAATATATGTAAAGAATCCAAGAAACTAGACATAATATACCTAAAAATCCATTAAAACATGAAGTACAGATTTAAAAAGAGAATTCCCAACAGAATAATCTCAAATGGCCAAAAGACACTTAAAGAAGTGTCCAACATCCTTATCCATCAGGGAAATATACATCAAAAAAATTCTGAGATACCATCTTACACCTGTCAGAATGGCTAAGATCAAAAACTTGGATGAAAGCTTATGCTGGAGGGGATGAGGAACTAAGGGAATACTTCTTCATTGCTGGTGAAAGTGTAAACTGGCACAGCACTTTGGAAATCAGTATAGTGGTTTCTTAAAAAACTAGGAATCAATCTACCTCATAATCTAGCAATACCATTCTTGGGCATATACCCAAAGGATGCACATTCATACCACAAGGACATTTGCTCAGCGATGTTCATAGCAGCATTATTTGTAATAGTCAGAACTGGGAAACAACCTAGATGGCCCTCAACTGAAGATTGAATTTTTTAAAAATGTGACATATCTACACAATGGAGTACTATGCAGAACTAAAATTTAAAAAAAAAATGACATCTTGAAATTTGCAGGCAAATAGATGGAAATAAAAAAAATCATCCTGAGTGAGGTAACCCAGAGCCAGAAAGACAAACATGGTATGTACTCACTCATAAGTGGGTATTAGACATAGAACAAAGGATAACCAGACTACAACCCCAAAGGAGCTAGAATGAGGAGAACTAACTATAAGAGAAACATTTATGGATTCCGCTGGGAAGGGTAATAGACGAGAACTCTTAGTAAACTGGGAACATATAGGGGTAAAGGGAACTAGAAAGAGAACATGAGGAAATAGGATGGTAGAGTTGGGAAGGGACTGAGAGGGAGAACAACGAAACAGATATTTTGACAGAGGAAACCATTTTGCAGCTAGGGAGAAACTTGGTGTAAGGGAAATGCCCATGAATTCAGAAGGATGACCTCTAACTAGAAATCCAAGCAATAGTGGAGAGGCTGCTTGAACTGACCTTCCACTGTATTAAAATTCATGACAAACATACTTGTTATCATAGAACCTTCACCCAGCAACTAATGGAAGCAGATGCAGAGACCACAGATAACCTTGAACCTATGTCCTAGAGTCCAGTTGATGAGAAGGAGGAGGGATTATATAGTCAAAGAGGTCAGGATCATTATGAGGAAACAGCTGACCCGAGCTACTGAGAGCTCACTGACTGTGGATTGACAGCTGGGGAACCTGCCTGGGACCAAACTAGTCCCTCTGAGCATGGATGGCAGTTGTGTGGCTTGGGTGTGGCCTCTGGCAGTGGGACCAGGATTTATCCCTGGTACATGAACTGGCCTTTTGAAACCCATTCCCTGTAGATGGATATTTTACTCAGCCTTGATACAGGGAAGAGACTGGGTCCTGCCTCAACCTGATATCCCAGACTTTATTGACTCCCCATGGGAGACCTTATTCTCTTTGAGGGATAGATGGTACAATGGGGTGGGGTGACACTGGGGGATGACTGAGAGGAGGGAAGGGAAAGGAAGCTGTGGGGTGTGTGTGTGTGTGTGTGTGGTGTGTACTTTTAAATAAAAAATGCCAATATTGTAGTTTTATTTTTTACTAGGGAGCAAGGAATTCAAGTATTTTCTCTCTCTGCAGACTGCTGTATCTGAGAAGGAAAGAACAAATGCTTTAAAGCTTTTGGCTCCTTCTTCTCTAGTTATAATGAAGCAAATATTTAGGAGAAGCTTATTCCTAGTTAATGCTCATGACATTCACAAAGCTAAGTACACATTAAACAGCTTTTCCGCTTTGGCAGTGACTTGACTCAATTAACATTTTGAGTTCTTTACCCCAAATCTCCCAGTTACTTGCTTTTACAAGCATCTCTCTATGACATCATCTGCACCATATCAACTAACATAATTATTTCTTAAGATCAGTGTACCAGGCTCTAATCATGCCCAGCATACTACAGAGTGTTTACTGATCTTAAATTAGAGGTAGGGCTTGACTATCTATATTGTGGTGGAATGTTCTCTGTATGCTGTAAATAATGGATTGTTTTGACCTATGCACAGCACCGTAGAAGTGGGTGGAGAATCAGAGGACAGACAGGTAGAAGGAGGGTGGAGTTAGTCAGTCACCATCCAATCCCCGAGAAGAAGAGTCATGTGAGGAATCCAGGTGAGCCACGGGCTGGTCCACATGGTAGACAGATTAATAGAAATGAGTTGATTTAAGATGAAAGAGCTAGCTAGTAATGTGCTTGAGACATGGGCCAAACAGTAGGAAGTTAATAAAAGTGTCTGATTAATTTCTTTGGGGGATAAAAGCCGCCGCAGCCCAGGTTCCAAAACTCCGGGCCCAAATGGGCCCAGGAAAACCTACTACAACATTATATTTCTTAATTCAAAATAGCCCAGTTACTTGTTTTTACAAGAAAAACATCTGTCCATGATATCATCTATATTATAACTACTAGCATAACTGTTTCTTAACACCAGAGCACCAGACTTTGTAATGGCATTGTTAGAGGTAGGGCTTGACAGTTTATAGTCAAGATGACTTATAATTCCAGGATAAACACATCTGACAACATGGCTAAATTGAATCAGTGATATAGAAAGAAAAAATTAGAACAGAAAGATGATATTTTTGTTTACTAAGCTCCAAATAAATTTTCCCATAAGACGCAAATTTCCTTGAACAGAGAAAACAAATGAAATTGTACCAGTTTGAGGATGCATGGGGGTTGGGGGACATATAGTATCAGAAACTGTTAAATATGGTTGAGTTTTTACTATGGAAGGGTAGATACTGACATATAGCTGTCTCATTTCAGGTGATTTCTTCAAGTATGATTCTGTCACATGATGCCAGCATACTACAGAGTACTTACTGCTCTGAAATTGTCATGGATAATTTGTAGGCTGTTTTTGTTTTTTCAATATCTGTGATTTACTTGCTACTATGGCAGAAAAAGAGTCACTCTTTCAGTTAAATTAACATGCTTTGTTATCATTGCTATTTTACATACAAGTTTCATTTTTTATAGTGTCTATATTTATCAGGCTGGTCATACTAAGATCTCAAACACCTTATCTTATTGAGTCTATTTTCTTTCTTAACATATATTTAAAACTATGGGAGATGGTACATGTCCAAAGCTTTCAGGAAGCTGGCAAATTCAAATCTAGGAAAAAAGAAGCAGAGAATTTGTTTACATCTGAGCTCAAAGAGATATGAGTGAAGAAGTAAACAAAAATTCAGAGGTCACTGTAGTTACGCGTCAAATTTCCTGGGATAAAGAAATAAAAAAGGAGAATTTAAACAGAACCAAAATGCACATCTTATAGTACTTTCTTTGCTTTTTCTAGTTTTACAGATCTATCTTTTTCTGTCTACCTCATCTATCATCCTAGGTCTGGCATGTGGCCCAGGTAAGTGTAGACTGTCCTTATTTTTCTCTGTCCTACAAGCCTTCCCAAGTACAGACTTGTTTCAACATAGCTCACATCTAAAACTTAGTTATTATGTAGTCTTTTCAATAACAGGGTTTTTTTGCCTTTCGATTGGTCAACCTATCTTGGAAAATTAAACTCACATATGTAGGATGACTTTGTAAAACATGAAACATCTTGGTATCTCATTCCCATGGAGACTCGTCTTATCCACCTATACTTTTGGCTTTCAGTGTGAAGACATAATCCCTGGAATGTGGTTGAAAGTGTGAATCCTCAAAACTCTTTAAAAGAAGTATATTATCAGAGGGATGCTTCAGACATCAAATATTCTTTTTTAGAATCAACTCTAGAAATTCTAGAGATCTCACATTTTTTTCATTGTCTGATTTTAAGTATATTTATTTCTAGCCCAAGCACTCACAATATATAACTAACATTTAGATAGCCAAATATTGACTAAGTAGAATGTCTTTAGAAAAAGTTTTGTATGGTGGTGGACATTGCTATAATAATAATGATTGATTGACCATTAAAGAATTATTATTATGAATATCTATGATAAATTGAAAAATAAATAAGTATGTCAAAGTAACACAAACATTAGATAACATCAAGCTGAATATAAATGAGGACTGGATAGCTACTGTCAGGTTTATCTACCCAGTATGGGTTGTATACAGATGATGATATTAACAGTGTGGATTTAGACTAATGTGTATAAGTTTTATTTAGACCTACGTAATTCCTTAAACTGACTTTCGAGAAAGAAAAACACTGTCCCAGTAGATTGAGGCAATCTAGCATGAGGAGAAAACCACTGCTGACTCCCCAAGAAATTGCAAACCATGAGAACACACCCGAGAAGCAGAACTCCAGTCCTCTGTACAATGAATATGTTGCTTATATGAATAAAAGAATGGATTTAGGTAATACTAGGATGTTTTTCTTTTGGACAAGATGAAAGAATAAAGATGATGCGATATTATGCCTGATATAGATGAGGCTACAGCCAGGGAAGTTTTATAAGTGGAAAGGAAATGAGTAGGGGTTTTTGTTTGAATAGGTGTGCTTTCATGGAGGGCCATTTGCTCAACGCAATGGTTTGTGTATAGAAGCTTATTTATAAGACTCAGAACTGCCTCACAAACTTTCACTAACACCTGTAGGTATTTACCTAGCTCTTTTTAATATGTGGCTTTCTAATGGGGATGAATTCGAATGAAGTTTTTAATTCCAGAGATAAAAATAATCTTTGTATACATTTGAATTCAGAGTTGATAAGCAAGGAACTGAGTGTCTGAAGGAGAAACTATCCAGTTAAGTGAACCTAAGGGGTGGTGCAACACACCTCTCCAACCACTAAAAATGATAAAAAAATATTTAGAACTGCAGTAGGTAATGCCTTTTTTCCCCTTTAATTATATCACTCTGCATTGAACAGAAAGATAAATTTAGATGGAAAGTCAAGAAGAAATGTGGCTATGATGTTTATTTCATCACTGTTTAACTTTCATGGAGAAACATGTAATCTCCAAATCAAAAACTATAAGTGAATTAAGGTGGTAGACAATGTGATTTGACTATTAAAATGCCCATGCTTCATGTTTTTGGAGTAAATTATAGGTGTCTTTTAATGACTATGATATCACTTAGAAAAAATATGCATGTACTATGTCATTTACTTATTTTTTCTGTACTTAGGTGTGTTCACACAAACTTACATGCGTAAAAAGGAAAAGCAAGGAGACCACAGCATGTCAATGTTGTTCACTTCCCAAAGAATAAATTTTATCTCCCTTTTTTGTCTGTCATTATGCAGGGTGTGTTGAAAATGCATAAATTATGTTTCAGTTCAAGAAAATGAACCATCAAGATTGAATGGAAGACTGAGAAAAGGAGAGAAGTGGGCATGTGTCCCACCTTGGTATTTCCTAGGGATTGCTTTTTTCTTTCTGGTGATAAAAGAGTGCTTAGCCCCTGACATGACCCTGCTAAATAAAGTTTTAAAAAATCCCCAAAGACACTAAGGCAGTGCTCAGTTATATTTCCTAATCTATAAAAAACAAAGGAAACATCATCATCTGTAGTGGGATTCAGGTATTATTTAGTGAAGCTTGGAGGCATGTCTCTGGAGTACCAGGAGCCTGAGTGGGGTGTGGCCAGACTCTATTGAGAGGCTGGAACACTGACCTTCCTCCTTGTTTGTTGCTGAGTTCTCAAGGAGCAGATCGAACCATCCATTGTGGAACATTTCCACTCCCCAAGAATTGTATTAAGGTTCAAATTGTGTCAGTGAGTGTTTATATAATCCCTTAATAACTATTAATCATTTATATGATATATTACTAGTATATATTTTGCAATAATTATCCATGTACAGATGTGTCTAGAAAACATGATGGGTTAGAGTTCCTGAGGAATCTCTAGCAAAAAGAAAACTGTCAGAAAACCAGAGTGTGTATGGAGCCCCTATGGCCATGTAGAATATATTTGACACTGACTATTGGCTGGAGCTATTGGAAATAAAATTATTTTTATCACAGAATATGCTTCCCTGAGAGCATTCAGTGTAGAGAATGCATTAAACATTCAAATAAAGAGAATAAATCAAATAGCATAAGCACAGCTGCCTAGGTGATCAGCTAGCGCCATATTGAACAATAGCTCTGTAATGGAGTCACCACTCTGGAGTAAGATGGATGTTATAAATACGCTAGCTGTGTTTGCTCCCATTCAAAAGGCAGAAATAGCTCTTTCCATTGCTAAATATTCCACCTTCTTGTCACAGACACAATTGTTAAGTTAAAATGTTAAGTAAAATCCATAATTTAGCAGGTAATTTTCATCCTGATTGAAGTGACATTTATCATAGATTTAGATATGCCTTCCTTGCTTGATTTTCCTTAGGTAACACAACTACCCAAGGTTTTTAGAATGTCTTAATTCTAACCTGACAAGCTATATTATGTGATTATAGGCCTAGGGTCCACTTTCCAACAAAGAGAATATCAATGATATTTCTATAACTATGTCATCTCCTGGTTTCACACTACAGAGGAACTGGTTAATGCAATTCAACACATTTCAATTGAAGTATCAGCTTAGAGATGGCATTTGTGCTATGGAAGGTAAACATCTTCAATCTGTGTTCATTATGTGGGGCATTGTCTACAGTAGTTTAAAGATAATAATGGAACAGTCCAGTAATCATTAATTCAAGTGACCCATTTGATGAAATTGTTCCACAACTTTAGGCTTAACAGTCCTGGCTTGCAGAAAAGGTACACTGTAATATTCCTATTCAACGTAAAGTAACTAAACATAGTTGTCATGTTTTTGTCAGTAAAGCACAAGGGTATATGGCTAACTGACTCTAATTATCATAGAAAGGTTCATGATCTATAAAAGGACATATGATATACTGAATAAATAGGCTACACAGCACCCACAGGCTTAGTGTTACCTGAATTTTGGTAAACAGAGTAACTATGGTCATATAAAAATGTATAAAATTTACTTTTAACCCAACACATGTTATAGCTTGAGTCACCACAGGAAAAGAAAAGGAAAGTTACTCTTACCTGGAGTACGACAGACTGAGAAGAAAGAAGACAGAGAAATATTGCTGAAGAGAGATGTCAGGCATCAATGATAATCTCTAGATCAATCACATATGCAGTGCCGTAATTTACTCCATCTTTCTTTTTTTTCAAGTTTCTCTTTTCTTTTCTTCTTCTTCTTATTATTATTATGAACAAAGAAGTCACACTTTCTATCCTTGTATATCCTTATTCAAGGTCCCTTCCCCATTAAGCATTTTATTACAGGCTTCCCCAGAAATTGTGCCCAGTCAGAATCATGGAAAAACATGCTTAATTGTATAAATTTCACATGAGAAAAATGGGATCTTGGTTGTGAAGTGCATAGTTTGTTAGATTCTCGTAGTGTCTTTTCCAATTTTACTTTCTAAGCTTCACAGGCCATTCTTGAATTTTTGTTACTTCAAAACCTGGCAAGCAGTGGCCACGTTCTCTAATATTTTGGCCAAACATGCTCCACCTCACAAGAAGCCACACACCTTCCAATTTTTCTGGGCACTTCAGCCAAAGACATCAAATGCTGACATTCAAATGTATTATTCTTGCCTAAATGGAACTCTAGCATAATGTGTTGAAGATTTTCCATCAAGAGTAAGTCTACTCTCTAGTGGAGACTCTGCAGTTAGATTTTCTTCTTCTCTGTCAGTACCTCATCATGTCATGCCCGTCTGAGAGCACACCTTGGTACTCTTTGCCCTTCTTTTGTGATCACTCCCAATTAAATTTTTCATGCGTGCTTAGCTTCTGGAACACCATACATAAGAAAAGATGGATTTCCTATCCATTACAGTGTCTCTTCTCATTGCTGGTGAGGAGGTGTGTATCTTTATACTCCTTGTAAACTGCACAAGATGTGTTATTATCAGCTACCACTAAGCAAAGACTTTCAGACTAGGTGCCAGTGACTTTAAAGAAATCTAAAGGGAAATAAATCTACACTCATTGCACATCTTGGAAAGGGGTGATGGATTTTGCTAATCTCATATATTTAGCAACATTTTCAAAACAAAGTTTCAGAAAGTTATTCACTCTACACACATACAAAAAGTCTCAAGAGCCACAAACTGGGATTGCATACTTTATGAATGAGCTTAAGAAATACTGCATCGTACGGTTACTATATAAGATGTAAAGAAATTATGGAAATTAGAAATAATTAATTATGAAATTATTCACAAGATACTCAAGTGAGTATCCTGGCTATAAAGACTAGTGGCATACTAATTGTTCAATGTATTTCTAATATATTTACAATGGAATATGTGAAAAAATTTTTTAAAAAATTAGAGACATTGTAACACTCTGCAGTGAAGGAAACTCTTGTCAGTATCCTGGGTGCTAGGATTTATATGCCAGTGCCAACAAGCCTGAACATTATTTTAAATGTTAGAAATATTTTTATAATAAATATAAAACTGAAATGACAAGTGATGGATACTTTTTGATGATGTCTAACTTGAAACCCATTGTCTTCTACAGTGATACAGTGAGTAATAACTGAGATAGGCTTCCAGATGACTGCATGATGTATTTAGTGGAACATAGTTATAATAAAAATTCTGCTTAACCCTCAGAAGACCTGCCCAACTGTGGCCTCAATATGCATACTCAGTATGTCCTTATTACAGAGACATGCGATTGATTTGGAAACTCAATGTCAGCAGTGACTTGAATTTTTCTGTATTATCTCTGTCATCTCCAGTCTGTTGATCATTATGACTCTTATTTGTCACAATAAGGCTGTTGCAATGCAGATTTCTCATCTCTACCTAAGGTAGAAAGAAAAGGGCAGCTTAAGAAATATCTCTAGGTGCATGAACGGGCTTCTGGGAGTCCATTCCCTACAGCAGAACACCTTACTCAGCCTTGATACTGGGGGGAAGGACTCTAACCTACCACAACTGCATATGCCAGACCTAGCTGACTCATCTAGCGATTCTTTGCTCTCCCTGGGGAATAGATAGGGGGATAGGTTGAAAGAGGACTGGGAGGAGAGAAGGGAGGGGAAGCAGTAGAGAGTATGAGAAAAAAAACTTTTTAAGTAAAAAAATTTTGCTAACAACAAAAAAAGAAAAATCTTCTTGAAGAAAGCAAACTTCCACTGACTAGATTGAGAAAATTTTCCATGTTTCCTTAGAAACAAATATTTATGACAAACATCATCTGCAAGATAATTTGGGGAAAAATATCAAGAAGTCCCTGCCAAGCAATATGTAGCAAAAAATATCTTTTTGATGATTTTTGTATTATTGAGCCTGAGTGCAGCTGGATCTGAGAAAGATAAAAAAAAAAATGTAGATGACTTCCTGATTTGAATTCAATGACATAGGTCATGAACAGTTTGTTAGAAGAAAAAAGAGACCAGGTGTTGTGAAACACTAGATTTAATCAGAGTTCCCGTATGATCAGGTCTTGGATAAATTCTATCCAACAGAAGCCATTGTAGCTTTGAACAGTGACAGCTCTATGAGTTTGCAGACACCTCACTTAATGTTACTGATGTCTGCTGTTCTGTCAGGATCATGGGAGGCGGTGCTTTTTCTCTCACATATAAACTTCCAGTCACTTCCTGGGTCTAAAAGTTTATTGAGGTAGCTTAGGCTCAGGACAACAAGCCTTACTGTGAAACCACAGAGGCACTGGAAATGGTTTTATGTAACTGAATCTGATATATTTCTTAATCTGCGTCTGGTGCCCTAAAATATTTGGTAACTGATTTCTGGCATCTTAAACACAAGGAGTACCTTGGCAAGGTTCTACAAACCTATAGTTAGCCAACCCTCTCTAAGTGCTAAAAAGTGTTATCTCAAGATACTTCCATTCTTCTGTTCTACTTCATTAAAGTCCCTTGACATAGTAACTTCTTTGAATTCATAACATCATTTGCATTTAACTTATATACATAAATATTATTATTTATATGGTTGTAGTTAAGGAAATTTAGCAAATTTTGGAATATCTATAAATGAAGCCTGAATCTCACAGGACCATCAGTCACTTAGATGCTAATTTGTCCCCAAATCCATTACTTGAATTTATCCAGGGTCATCACCACTTCCAAGATTTTATGGGGATGGATGAGTACATTTGTTGAATGTGCTGATAGTTTTTAGTTACACAAGCAGCCAGAGACTCACAATCATCAGCTATTTGTTTACATGAATTAAGAACTAAGAACTATTCCTTCACCCATGGGTAATGATCTGTAATAATTCCCTATCCCCACAGAAGTCACATTTTTAATCACTTGTTGCTTCTCTTCATGTAAGTGCAAATATTGAATTTAGTTCTTCTTGAAGCATTTTCTTAGAGTCTGCACTGGTTTTTGTCTTGCTGAAAAACTATGTTAAATTAGGGAAGGTTAGAGCAATAAACGCTTGATCAAATCTTACGATATTACCTATTTAAACATGGCATGGTGTCACTGGGAGATTTCCTGTACTTGAAATTGTCTAGTGTTGCTCAGTGGTGTCAGCTGGACAGTCCCAGAAGACATGCATAGCTTCACTCTCATTCATAGAGGTCTTGGATGGAAAGACTGAACTTCACTGGACCACTTAGATTCACACCTGCTCCATGTAATATCTAGTCCTGCCATATCAGACTTTCGAATGAGTTTTCAGAAATCGAGCTGCTGGGGACAGTATTTTTTTATTACTGTGTTTTGCTTTATGTCCTGATATCTGTTTCCTAGTCAAGATGCCAAGTGGAACTCTGATGCCACAGGCTTATTCTGCCATACCTCCAGTCATGACAGAGTTTATATGTGGAAGGAAATACAGGATTCATTTTGCCCCTCTGAAAGCAAGCAATTTTAAAATGAATTACCAAAAGGACAAGAAACCAGATATCCCTAGAATAAAGACAATGCAACCTATCAGTAGTTTTTGTTAATACTTCTATATTTGTCATGAAAAATAGCATTGAAGTCACTCAAGATATTAAAAATTGATACTGTTTAACCCAGCTGTCTCATTACTAGAGACATAGCTAACTAAAATGAAAACAAAACATTGAAGAAATATATCAGCTGTTATAGTTCTTCACAATAGTTGAGATGTAAAGACTACTTATGTAATCTTTGATTGATGAATAGATATTTAAAATTTTGAAAAATACAGGAATACTATCCAACACTCAAGAAGAAAAAAATACTTTCATGATAACATGGGTGGATCTAGAAGTTTGACAATGAAATAACAATAAAGTATAAAAATATGTAAATACATTATGCTCTATAGGAGAGGGAGAACCATAATAGCTAAATTCATTGAAATAGAGAGAGCTAGAAAGGAGCTAGCCAGAGTTTGAATTTTAAATATTATGAAATCTTCAAATATGTTCCAGAGGCCTAATGTATAGTGGTGCTGAGAGCATGGACTAGAAAATGCTTTAGTTTCCTCATTCTAGAAACTTTGTGAAAGGTCACCACCTTTTAATAATAAATATTATTAAATAATAAATATTGTTAAATATTTTCTGCATGTATAAAAATATTGGCTATGGAGAAATAACAGGCAGGTTAGTTAGCTAAATATATTATGTCTAAACATTAAATAAAATACATTAAATATGCAATATTATTATAGGGCTATGGTATTCCAGTAGATTATTTAAGAAATAAAAATTTCTAAACTTGATTATGCTGAAAGATGCATAACTGCTCCAACTAACTGTAAAGATCACTTTAAATAAGTGAATTTTGTTGCATGTAAATTTCATATACATACATTTTAGTTTTATAATAAACAAAAATATTTTAAATGTGAGCATGTGTCACAACTCAGATTTTCATTCACTGTACTGCAATACTTTTCATGATGAAGAAATATTTTAAATAGCTTGATTAACCTTCTATAATGTATATATACTTCAAAACACTCTTCAGTGCTCAATGCATACAGTGGCTGACTAAAGAATAGTGTGCAGATATTACCTAAGTTGGTGTTTTCTTTAGGCACAGTAGATATTTAAATTAATTCCACTTAGTAAGTATTAATGTTGATAAAATTCATCTGAGAGGCATTCAAATTTTTATACCAATGGGACAAAATTGCAGAAAGATGCAAAAACCAATTTATATTGAATTTCAGTTTTCTGTACAATTTAAAAGTCTTTATTTGAAGACAGTGATATTATTAAATTTATAATATCATGTTATTTTTATCCAATAACAAGAATGCTATGTTATGCCACTCATTTAGAGACTATTTTCACATCTATGTCATTAGTGGCATGTTCCTATAGGTGATACTGCATATATACCTACACTTGCGGCCACATGGAACTACATGCACAGACAGTATACAGTCTTTTATACTAATGTAATATGAAATGAAAGATTCATGACAACTACAGAATGCTTCCAGTGTTCAAAAATTCTCTTACTCTACCATGTAATAATCCATTTAGGTTTTATATACTTAAAATAACTAAGATTAAAAAGGTAGCATGAATTATCTCATTAGAATAATATGGGAAGATGTCATTAACAAATAAGAGAAGGGGGAAATCCAGCAGTTTAACATAGAAGTTTATGTGAAGTTTCTACAACATGAATTGAACCTACTGGAAAGTCATCAAGTTTTAGCTTTGAAGGGATCTCATTAAATCACAAACATTGATAGGAAACATCATGAAGCCTAGAGCCAAAGATGAAGAAAGAACAAATCTGTTTAAATCCAGAGTCTTGGAGAAAAGATTAAGAAGTTGTCTGGAAGTTGAATGATGGAGGGAGGAGGACACATTTTATTGGCTAGAGTTGGGGAGGTGAACAGGACAGGTCTGTCCCATGTCTCCAAAGGCTCATGTGTTGATGGTGCTTTATGAATGGCGGTGAGTACCAGGTCTGACTAGAGAATATAGACATAGGGATAAGCCTTTAAAGGTTTCATCATGTCCTTGGTTTGTCTTCTCTCTCTGCTGCTTGTTAGCCATGTGATATGATGTTATGCTTCATTTTGAATACAGAAACAGTGGAGCCAAGAATTGTACATTGCTATCTTTGAAACTGGATAAAATTCTTTATGGTGTTCTCACATATATTTCAGTCACAACTACACAAAAGAAGTAATACAGAAAGAATTCCAACTGAAGCCATGGAGAAAGATTTGTGCTTAACACTCTTATATTTATGGTTGTGAGCCAAGCCTTTAATGGTTGAGCTATCCCTCCAGCCCGCTAAACACTCTTAATGATGTGAAGAACCTGTTTTGAAGTCAGGACATAGAAGTAAGCAAATCAATAGGAGGTCCTGCCTGTAACTTAGTAATGCAGAACTAGCAGAGCAGTTTTGGATGAATTGTGAACAAGCAAAGACTGAATACATTAAGGTTATTATTTGCCCTGAATCGTACTAAAGAATTAGGAACTGTAGGCTGATGAGCTAAAGGTTGGTAGATCTGTGTCCTTCAGCATGTTTTTCTATTTTTTCAAAAAAGAAAACTAAAGATGAAAGGGACTATGCATGGCACTGGTTAGAAATGTTTTGTGAGTTTCGTGGGGAACTGAAGATGTATAACAGCCTTTGCACAATTGTCATAGTCTGATGCATTTTACCATTGCTTTCTGTCACATTTATGGGGAAGCAAGTAAAAGAAAGATGTGCAAATCTGCCCTTGGTGAGCCCTGACTATGGCAGCAATAATGTTCCTTTTTTAATCAAAGCATCATTCTTCTTCCTGATAAACTTCGGGAGTAATGGAAGCTACACGGAGGACAGGAGACTGCAAATATATGAGGTCCTTTTCTGCAGTGCTGAAAAACACTAAAAGAACACTTCATAGAAATCATTTGCTTTGCACCACAATCCATCAGGCTATTAAACATTCCTTTGAAGATAGAATGGTAGGATTATTAATCTATATAAAAACTGTATTCGTCATCCTTGGGGAAAGCACAAGAAATTTCCCAGGGGAATTTCAACATTTCTCTAGGATTGATTAAAAAAAAAAGAAGTCAATTCAGATTTTTATCAATAAACCTTTAAATAAGATAATGGATAGTGTTTCCCTTTTCAATTTATGAGACACCCTTCTATTAGCTTTCATTACATACTTTAATCTGTTAGTAATCATTGTTAGAGTGTTTTTTCTTTTAACTGAATGTTGTTATAAAGTATCAAGAACTGATAGTGTGTTATAAATACCTTAGCACAGTTATGTCTTTTTGTTTGTTTGTTTGTTTTCTGAAAATTTACCCTTAAGTATTTTGATTTCCTGGTAAAATAGTATGAGGAAAAAACTAGCCTCTGAACATTAAGTCAAGCAGCTCTGACCCTCAGGAGATAATTCTGGAGGTAAATACTGTATGAAGCAATAAATGATCCATGGAAGGCCCTGTTCTGAGCTCTTTCTACAACACTTATACTCATCTAGGCGTGATGTACACTTTAGTATCTCCTATTATAATTTTGACATGAAAATAACTTACAAGCATGTATATAGGAACTATCTACTGTGCTGTACTTACTCTACCTCTCCATCAGAGAAATCAGAGACTCACTGAACTTCTCTGGTACTATCTAATCTCCACCAGACTGAGATTACCTTGAAAAGTAACATTAGTCTGGCACTCCACTAATCCTTCATCACTGCTGAACTAAATATTTATTTTTCACAATATCAGTTCCTCATTCTAAACCAACATATGGTTGGCATCACAGATTCAGGGATCTTCCATACTTTTGGAAACATTGGGAAACAATAAAAAATTTAATTATATTTGTGAGCTTCTACATCTTGCAGCTTTTAGAAGAGGCAATAATACTTTATCTTGGGTGCAAGACTATCTTTGTTATGTGTTGATGCAAATTGCATTACAATTAATGCATAATTAGGCTTTTCAGGAAATAGAACATCCTCTCCTTTATGTATGTACTTTCCTGACTTGTACCAAGACACAGAGCTCATTCCCTTGAGAATGTCATACATGGGTGAGTTTAAAGAAAGCTATTTCAAGAATCCTTGCAACTCCCAGCATTCCATCTACCCAACCTCTACACACACACACACACACACACACACACACACACACACACACACACATATTTCTAGAATCTCATTTCTAGAAAAAGTATTCTTGGCACAAATTGTAAAAAACTCAGTAAGATGCCTTACATAATGAAAATGAGTTAGAAGAAAAGGTTCCACAGAGGACCCATCATTCTTGATTAATGCTGTCCTTGATCTTGAGCATCTATTTAGTCTTGGCCATGCATAGACCCTAGAGAAATGACTGGAGAGCTAGCAACCTTAGGGCAAGGAATCCAGATAGATCTTAAAAAGAGCTGCTAACCTCAAGTGCTCTGAACAGTCAGACTGATATGGAGAACCCATGACAAATAAATGGACTCAAAGCAACCATGTTCCTCATAGCTTAAGCTAAGATGAATTTGGAGTTCAAGCCATCTGATAGAGTCACTAACAGTCTCCAGTCCATCCTTGAACACTCTCTTATTGGTATCTAGCCTCCTTTGACTCCTACAGACACGCAGAAGTTACATAGAAAAGATCTAGCTGGTCCATTGAGAGAAAATCTAGGACTGTGTTCACATTTACATCACAGCATCTTAAGCCAACCTAATAATAATTTCTATGTTTAAACATCAGAAATTTATACTTTAAAGTAGAAGTAACCACATTAAATAGCTCTTAGATAGAAAGTATGGTAAGTATATACTGTTTAGATTTTATTATTTTTCTCTAAGCAAACACAACTCACACAACTAACTCTTCTGCATGTGCATTTTATCCTTAGCCAGAAGCTTTGCTTTTAAGTAAAGGGAAATACTGCTGGTTGACCAGGACTGCACAGAGAATTGTTATCACAGAAAAATTGTTATAGTTTCTCATGTTCTCAAAAGAATCTGTTAAATGCTATTAAATTGATTAGGATGAGTCAAATAAAATTTTAATGGGATATAAAGAAGAATTTTTTATAAAGCAAAGCTAAAAATCAGAGCTCATTTCAATTAGACTAGTAGGCTGAACTGGTCCCTGAGATTACAGAGTGATGGTGTGCATTTCTCATCTTCCAGACATATTTCCTTACAAACCAATATGCCTATGCAACAGGATTAACATCTGATGACATCCCAGTTACAGACATCACACCTTAATGACACCTTTAGTGCAATGTGGTTTTTTAATATCTACCTTTTCTCTAATCTGTGGCATAACTTACATGTCTTCTCTAACCTTATACATATCATATATCAATATTTAAATAGGTGATGTGATACCATACATTTTCCCCTTCAAACGATCTTGCAAAGTGAGGTCATGTATTATTAAGTACTTTTGTTAAAGTCTTTTGTGTAACTGTGACCAGAATTTCTAAATCAAATAATTTAAAGATAGAAAACTATGTTTGGCTCCGTTTCCCAGAGTTTTCAACTTGTCACACTGAATTTGGGGCAATAGCATTACACAGCAGTGCTTTTTTCTATAAAGGAATAGTAAGAAGCAGAGAGAGAAAGACCAAATTTAGGACTGGTTATAACATTTTTCTGTTTTAAATTTTTTATTGGACAAAATATCATCAAGTAATATTTGTGGTGAGAGTGGTGAACAGGTGCTTGCTTAAAATATGGAAAACACAAAAGAACCAATGATAGAGGCCAAATTCCCTCTCATTCACTATCCACAAGCCTCCTTTCAATTTTTTTCAGTTCTTCCAAGCTTTTATATTTCTATACTTTCCTGATTTGTAAACAGTGTAGTGAATTTTCCTCACTTTTGCATTGAAATTAGTGTCATAGATTCCTGGTATATAGCTGTCTTCCTTATATTGGCTATAGCACCACTGAGAGATGGCTGAAGGCTTGGAGGTATAACTGAGCAATAGAATATTTTGCCCAGCAGGGACCAGACCCTGAATTTCATCCCTGACCACCACCAGAAGAATAATAAGGAGAAGGAGGAACAAAAGAGAATATTGAGTTTCTCATACTATCAGAACAACTCTCATGTTTTAGCCACATGCTAGGGGTAGACAATATTATAGGGCCTAGAACATCCTGAGTTAAAGAACACCCCTAATTATAAATACTGAGCTTCAGTGACCCCAAAAGAATAATGTGTCATAGATGTACTTATATTATATATTTATATATGTATATGCCATATATAACATATTTAGAGAAATTCATTTATTTTTGTGTGTGTGTGCGTGCATGTGTGCACGTGCATGCACGCACCTTTGTAAGTTTATATCCATGTGGATGTGGGTGACTACAGAGGACAGAGTGCATCAGATTCTGTGAAACAGGAGTTACACAGGAGTTACTGTAACTTTTAAAAACTTGTCCTTTGTGACCTATTTCTGCCCACCAGACTTTACTTCCTAGAGGCTCTACAGCTATCCAGTGTTTAAAGATTAGTCTATATAAGCATTTTAGAATTAAACTAAGATTGTTTAATAATATTATTTTTTATTTTTGTATTTACTGTTTCCTCATTCCTATGCTTTGCTATGATTAACTTTACTATGTATATAATGTTTAAATTCATCCTTTGACAATTTTTTATTCATACATAAAAATGTTCTTATTATTCTCACCTTTTACACTCATCATCTTTATATATTTATTATTTAAAAAGATTTCCTCCATGTATACCCCTGCTCACCCCTCCTTCCCTCCTCTCAATCCCTCCAGTGCTCCCTCAGCATCCCCTCACCTCATCCCCATTCCTTACTCAAGGAGAGCAAGGTGTCCCAAGGTAGGTCATCCATTCAAGGTAGGTAGATTCCCTCATCCCTATATTGGAACTGAGTTAGATGTTCCTTTGTAGGGAATGGGCTCCAAGATGCCAGTTCATGCACAGGAACATAGTCTTATCCTATTCCATGAGGTTTCACATACTGCTCATTATCCTTTTCAAACTCCCTTCCCCCACCAAAGACTCTTTTTATGGTTATGTCTTTTTGTTCTGTTTTGTGACCCAATGAGTTTAAGTAGGTAGGACTGCCTTGTGACCATGGGTTAAAAATGTCCAGTGCAGCTTGGTAGGCTTGTCAGCACTGAAGACTTTGGCTTCCCCTTCCGTAATCAATCCAGAAGTAGTCAATTGTTCAGCAAGGAGAGGGAGAGTCCCAAGAGTCTCATCCATTACTGACTAATTCAGGCAACCATAGCTGCTTCAAGTTGATATTTTACTGACTTTCATACCTGGGAGACAGCATTCTCTCCCCATAGCATCAGGCAGAGCACCTTTGGGCCTTATAAAAGCTAGGCATAAGGAAGGAATCTTACAATACAATTCCAGCTTGATCTTGACCATTTTGGCCTTTATGAATTCTTCCTTTCTTCCTTGCTCACTCCCTCCCTTCCTGTCTTTCTTCCTTTTTTTCATTCCTTCCTTCCTCCCATCCTTCCTTCCTTCCTCTCTTGCTTGCTCCCTCCTTTCCTCTTTTCTCTCTTTTGGCATATTGATACTTTAGCTTCTTTTTCCACTCAGTGCTCACTTCTTGTTTAGCAGATAAAAATCATCCAAGCACAACACTTAACTTATTCTAATTATCAGAGGAGTCACTTAAAAAGTATAGCATTATATTGGATACTTTAATTTTTTTCATTTTTGAAATTTTATATATGTGTGAAATATATCTTGGTCATATTCATTTTCTTTTCATCTCCAACTACTCCCTAATATATCTCCCATCATCCTCCAAACTATGTTTTTTATATACCCACTAAGTTCAATTAGTGCTACTCATATGCATATATGTGTGAAACCATGCACTAGAGCATGGGCAACTTACCAGTGTCCAATGCCTACAAAAAAGTTACTATTCCTCCATTAGTAGCCATCAACTACCATCAATTCCTCAACTAGGGATAGCTTATCAGTCAAGATTCTCTAAGAAAAACAACTGAAATTATATATATATATATATATATACACACACACACATACATACATATATTATAAAGTAGGGTTTCTAACATCAGTGAAGGAATGACTCAGAATAGATGAACTTGCCAGTATAAGTGAGGGCAAGAATACAGAAAGCAAAAGTTATCTTCTTCTATGTCCTTTTATGTGAGCAGCCACTACTGTCCCAGATTTAGAGTGGATCTTTGGACCTCAAATGATTTAGATACAGGGAGGATCATCCAACCTCAAATAATCCAATCAGGAATAATATCTCATGATTGTACATAACTGCTTGGGTTTTAGTTACTTCCACATATAGATAAGTTGATAACAAAGATTTGCCATCACAACTGGAGCATCAGAAGTCCCTTTTGATGCTGCAATTTTTTGTGAAGCTCTTATGCAGGCAAACATATCTTCTGTGAGCTCATGTTTGCAACAGCCACGTCATGTGTGCATAGCAGCATTTCACAGCCCTTCCCAACCTGATTCATTAGCTCTTATATTCTTTTTTTCCTCCTCTTTCACTACATTTTCTGTACTTTAGGAATAGGGGTGGTATATGTATTCTATTTATCCATTTATGGCTAAGTACTCTCAGGTACTTTTTCTCAGCATTTTGAACAGTTATGAATCTCTTCATTAACCACTACCTTCTACAATGAGGTTCTCTAATTAAGGTAGAGAGTAGTACAAGTATATGGCTAAAAACACAATCCCAACATAAGTATATAATTGTATAGTTAGATAAAGAATCTGTCAGTGGAAATGCATGTAATACTTTTCTTGTGGGAAGTCACCTATTTTGATCATTGAATGTACAATGGGAGGTTAGGTACTCCCACACCTCTTTAATACTACCAGTGATTGATGCTAGGTCTGAATGAGGTCCACCCAAATGATAGCACCAGTAACAATTTCCTAAACAGGAGGACACTGACTGAATAAGCAATAGAGCTGTTATTGGATAAATAGAAGCCCAAACTCAGTTTTCTTTCTGTGGTATTTTGTCTTCCAGGAAAACTACTTTCCTTATCCAATCCAATGGTCAACTACCTTGGCCAAGGGCAGCAAGTACCTGATTAATCTGAAGAGTCAGAATCTGTTCAAAGATCCCACCTTACTGACTATCATATAAAATTTGCATGTTTTGCCATCAAGTTGCTATCCTCTGTTCTTGGAGGTAGACCAGAAATTTGTTCCCCTAATACATTTTTCATTTTATTCATGAAGTGGTCCAGGCTTTTAATCCAGTGGTTTCACTGTGTCCTCATTTATAATCATTAAGATTACTTACTCTTTCTTGATAATTTGACCTTTTTGTTTCAGTTTAGACAGACTGTGTAAACACATTTATCCAAATGAGATGAATCGGTATTATGTCTTTATATAATCAGAAGACTCAGTTATTAACCCAAAGCAACAACTTTTGAAATATTTTTAAAAAAAAAACATGACCCACATGACTTAATTTTTTGAAAGCCATACTATATATAGTCTTTCTCCATGCTACTTTTTCTTTAAACACTTTTTATTCTAAACAACTTTATTACATCTACTGTTTTCAAAACTATGCTCTGGAAATTTTGTCATATAATAAAACAATGGCTTTATTATTTTTAAAAAGAATGTTATCACTATGTAAGATGTTCTAGAATTTTTAAGTGAGAAAGACTTTGAGATGGATTTTACAATGTTAATATAATATTGATCCCAAACCAAACAATTATTGCAACAATTACAAACATAAGAATGTCTAAATCACATCCTAATTCCATTAACAGATATTGATGTAAACCTATAAATAAGACATTAGCAAGCTAAATCAGAAATTTATTTTAAAAGATGCCAAATGATTAAGTAGGATGTATCTCAGGAGCATAAATCAACATCAGCATCTTAATTAAGGAGGAAACATATTTTCTGTGCTTGTAAAACTGTAAAAAAAAAAAGGCAAAATTAACTACAGCATCATTAGTATTACAGTTTAGAAACCACCCAGTCTCTCAGAAAAGATCATCAATTTGGGACATACGAGTTAAAAGGAAGGTGATGAATTTTTTCACAGATTACATGGAAGAGTATCTTGAATTAAATTTAATCAGTGAGAAACTAAAAATATTAAGATCACTAATTTAGCATTTTACAATTAGAATGTAAAAATCAATACTTCTATGCCTCAAAATAAATGATAAGAAATACTTTTGGAGGCATAGACGGCATTCATAAGAGCAACATCACATATCTAAGAATTTTTGTAACAAGATATATGAAGAGTCTAGTGAGGAAAATGGGGTCCATAAAAGTTTGGATATACTTTGAGTGGAAACAATCAAAACTATTCAAGTTAATGTATGTATTTAATGTGACAACCACCACCAACTTTGATTATTATATTGTGTTTTATTGGTAGGAAATTATATATTGTAACTCAAAGTTACTATTAAGAAAATTAATCATTAAGATTTATCCTTAGTACCCTGTAAAATGTGAACAATTGTGTTGAAGTTAATGCACACATGCTCACACACACTTGCACACTCATTCACACACTGTCTTCTTGACTGCCAATTAAACAGAATGGAGTCAGATAGCACAAAACACATATATGGAGAAATTTACATGATAAAATTGCAAGCTTAAATCCCTTAGGAAAATAAGAAATTTTTAATTGTTAGTCTGATATATTTAAATTGCATTTAAAGAAAGATAATTGGCAATTATATCCCACATTATATCCCCTGAAATAAATCAAAATTGAGAGTTAAAAACTAAAACACATAAGCACTAGGGAAATTGAATAAATTATTTTATAGCATAACTGCACTGGATGCTTTTCTAAGATAACTTTCCTAGTTTGCTTTTTTGCTGCTATGAATAAACACTGATGCCTGGATTGCCTTGGAGATCTCAAAATGTTGAAGATACCAATCCAGTTATAAAACTTGACAATCCAGATATAAAACTCTCAGTTCTTTCTCCAGCATTATGTCTGCCTATACTCTGCCATTCTTCCCAACATGCTGATCATAGACTAAATCTCTAAATTGTAAACCGCTCCAATGAAATGGTTTTCTTCTATAAAAGTTACTAGGATAGCTTACATTTTTTAGAGGTTTAGTCCATTATCATCATGGTGTGACATGGTGGCATGCAGGAAGACATGGTGTTCAGAGTCATACATCCTGTAGGCAGTAGGAAATAAGCTAAACTGGACAGAACTTAAGTAGAGGAGACATCAAAGCCTCCCCCCCACCCCCGCACAGTAACACACTTTTTCCAACAATGCCACACCTACTTCAATCATGCTACACTTCCCAATAGTGCCAAGCCAGGCCTAATATCACTGCTTCTTCAGGCTGCCTGCTGATCGAGAGGTAGAACACTTAGCTCCTTCTTCAGAAACATGTCTGTTTGGGTACTGCTATGCTCCTTGCCATGATGATAATGGATAAGGGTCGAAAACTTTAAACCTGTAAGCCATTTCGATTAAATGTTTGTCTTACCAAAAGTTGCTGTGGCCACAGTGTCTCTTCTAAGCAGTAGAACTCTTAACTAAGACTGTCTTCCTGTCCTTTTCCGTCAGGGATGATGGCATCTTCTCATGAGAAGCAAGCTGCCAGGGTTTTTAGTTTTCTCCCAGCTAACAACTGGTAGAAGGTAATTCCAAGAAATCCTTAGTTGTCAGAGATCATTTTCTGCACAAGTTCTTCATTGGTCAGTGTCTCTACTGTAAGTATTGCAGCCATAAATTCTGAAGATTCTTTCTAATACAGTACTTCCAAGCAGTTATGACCTGAATTTGCTGACCCCAGACACCATCATTCTTGTCATTGAGGGATGATACTTTAACAGAAGATGGTTAATGCTCTATCCCAGGGAAACAGAAGGACATATACTTTGTTCACCAGGAAAGAGTCATAACAGGAAGCTCAGACATTCTCAGACAACCTAACTTCTTTATAGAACTGTGTACTGGGATAGTCAACCTTGAATTTATTTTTTAAACATAATGATGATTTCAGTGGGAAGATCTTAAAGGAGATTGTTAATTGTGTAAGAATAGAAAGATGACTGAATATTAACTGTTAACAAAGAAAACTGAAGTTAAGAGAGTAGTTTTTAATGACTCTTTACATGTTGAAGAAGAAAATTCTTCATCGATGATCTAAAAATTATTCCTATTTGTTCTGTGACACAGAGAAAGCATTCAAGTGTGAGCACATCATACTCAGTGGCAGAAAGCTCAGTACAAAGGCAAATAGAAGAAACCCATTTTAAGGCCACTGTAGACTTTAGATATCCCCATATGGCAGAGAATGTATTTTCTGAGGAGAATATCAGACTTTAAGTATTACCTAAGAAGCAATTCTGAGGAAGAAGTTCTGAGGATACATGAATAACTTAGAATCAAGGAACTATTGACTATTCACACTGTCAGAAATTTTTTGTATTTGTACATCTGTAGTGTCCATGAATTTGTGTGTGTGTGTGTGTGTGTGTGTGTGTGTGTGTGTGTGTGTGTGTGTGCCAGAGGTTATGCACAGTGTCTTCCTCAATCACTTTCTAATTTACATTGTGAGTCAAGTTCTTGAATTGGACCAAGAGCTTGTCAATTCAGCTACTCTATGTAACAAGCTTGCTCCATGGATTTTCTGTCTTGACTGCCAAGGTTTTGAGATTACAGGCACATCAATGTGCTTATCTGAACTGGAATGCTAGGGCTGCCAACTCTACTTCTCACACTTAAGTGGCAAGTTATTTACCCCCTGAGCCATCACCTAGACTGTAGGCTTTTCCATACCAGTGGGAGAAAAGGTCACTTTGAGATGTCCTGAAGTCACTGCCTTGAATACACAGGGACCAAAAACATAACAACGCGAAGCTTTCTTTCTTCAAAGTCCTATAACTTAGTTCCTAAATTACCTGATATAACCAATGGAAAGGAAGAGGGTGTGATGATATATTTTATATTTAATAAAATTAGCCTGTATATCAGAGGACAGAGCCATTATGGAGTTTCTTTGAAATCATCAACCTTAAGGATCTACTTTAAAACATTTTATATGCCATTGATAGTGATGTCCTGAAATCTATATTTTAAACATGCTTTCCAGTGTTTTATTTTTGTTTTTGATTTTTTTCTTTTTAAATCAGCTATGTACTTTTCTTCAAAAATTATGAAAATCTTTACAAATTATTATAATTCTCTTGTTCTAAAATTCTCAGCTTTTCACTAATTAATCAATTGAGAACCATTATCTAGGGGTACAGGTATACCTAAAATTTCTAGAATTTTGTCTATGTAAGGAAATAATGTAATGGTCTCCTTCTGTTCTTTTAGATACTCTTGCACTTTATATTTCTTAGAAAGTGGTGATCACAACTGACAGCATTCAGCTCATCAGGGACAACTTGGAATGCTCCTAAAGCAGTATTAAAGATGGCAGAAAATGGGTATGGGTCTCAAAAAGGTGAAAACATTATAGATCTATGAGGTATATTCCCTGCAAGTCTTTCAGTTTTGCTCCAGGGTGTATTTTATTCCAAAAATATATTGTCTGAGTGAATATTAAAAATTTCAGTAACAACAACTTGTCCGGCTTTGATGATGGAATTTCAGCATCTAAGTTTTATGGTAAAGATTCTGCTAAACTATAGAAACCTACAATCTGGTAGCTAACCCAGACTCATCCTTCAGGTGCTCTAAATAATAAATATTCTTTCTCTTGAATGTAACTTGACTGTTCTTCCAGCAGTAGTGACCATGTTTGTCAAAGCAGTGGGGCAGGAAGAAAGTGAAAATTTCAGAACCATTTTGTTTGTTTTAGTTTAGTTTTCACAAAAAGTAGATCCTGCAAAGAGGCTTGAGGGCAGGTAGTTTGTCTGAAAGATGATCTTCAAAAACAGAATTGGGAGGGAAGTAGAATGTCCAAGAAAGGAGAGAAGCCAATACAAGCGAACATTATTGCTTCCATTGCTAAAGGCAATTGGGCTCAGTTCATCCAAAACTGCTGAATGATGAGCAGAATTCTTTCCAGCAATGTCATCATGACTCAACGGCCCTTTCCCACTGACACTTCTCTCCCATTGGTTGAAGGTCACCACCAAGGGTGTTTGCTTAGGCTGTTTGTTCAGATGAACAAAGCCAGTCCTGTTAGCTTCTGTGAATGCCATGAAGCAGCATTGACACGAGCTATGCTTATGTGTGGTACAGCAAGGGGAGATGAACTTTATCTGTCTGAAACTACTTGTTATCAGGTAGTTGTTTGTTTAAGGTCCTTCACTGAATCTACTTTGTTACCTCATTTTCAGTGTGAAGACTGGTGCAACTCTTATATCAAAGCTTGCTGAAGTGAAGTTAGTGAAATAAGCATGCATGCTTTCAAGACCTTAACTAGCCTTTATGATCCTCCTCTTCATCTAGCCTGTTAAATTTCTCCTGCAAATCTATTTGTTCTGCAGAACAATGGTGCTCACCCAGTGAGTGTCCCAGACCTTCATATCTGAGTCAACCTTCTTACTTGCTCCACCCTGTTGGTGCTGTTGTTGCTCAGATTTTCTATTCACAGTATGGGCACTGCAGTACTAAAGAAGACACAAGGAGGATCTGAATACTGCAGACCCTGTTCTTCTCTTAGCCCCAGGGGGTCCCCGAAACAGTATCTACAACCTGAACCCCCTTTCCTGCAGTAGGTTTCCCAATTACAACCCCAGGTCCAGTGAAAGATGTTTTGGTGAAAGACTGCCTCTCTTTTTCTCTCCAGTGCAGTGAGGCTAATATATGTATCACACATCTTCTAGGGGTGCGCTGCTGGCAATCATCGGTTGAAAGAACTACTGCTTGTACTTCTGTTCAATGCAGAGACAGCTACATTCTTCTATGGCCAATCTCCAAGAGCCATTAATTCTTATAAGGGACCTTGGCCTAGTAAATAATGCATTTTCGAATTACATATTGATTCTCCATATACCTCTTGTTTTTGTGATTCAGTTGTGGACTTCATTTTTGACATGCTTTACCCTAAAATCTTAGGGGGTGTTTGAATATTACTATGAAAGCCTATTGGCTATCAGAGAACTAAGTTAGTAGATGGACCTTGAATTTTTGTTTTCTTTGAAGCTTCCAAGACAGCTTGTAAAACCTAGTAAATTTCAAAGTATTCACAGTCACCACTGTCTAGTTTCCAGTGGACCAGGATGATCAAATGTCCAGGCTTCTCTCCCATCTTTCACACTGTATTCCCCAAATATGATGTTGTAGTTGGGATTATTAGTATATCAGGGATTGTCACTGCTATTAAATGCTCTGGAGAGATCCATTTCTAGAATTCTATCACAAGTATTTTTTTTTTTTTTTTTTTTTGCTTACTTGCTATGCGAACTACATAGTCTGTGTTCTAACAAGAAGACCTAGGATAGAGACTGCAGTGAAGCTGTTTCAAAAGGAGATAAGTTCACAGGACAAGAAAGAAATAGAAAATTAAGACAAGGAGGCAGAAATATCATGTAAAAGGGAAATTGCTAATGATGCTTTATAGAGAACAGTAACAATTATTTCAGAGCTGTGAAAGGACAAAGAATTCTCTCAGAAGTATCTACCAGCTATTCTGCTCTAATAGACTTGTTATTTTGCATGCCTCAACTATGTATGAGCAAAAACTGATATAAGATGTTACCATATTGGATAAAGCTTTGTAGAGAATGGCAGAAGTTTACAGCTCTTGATTAGTTAGAATGCTGAAATCACAAACGCTTCCTGCATTTTACTGGTACTGATGCCATAGTCAGAAACAAAATCAATCACAATCACAGTCACAGTCACATTCACAATCACTGTGTCGAGGAAAGTGTGTCCTGTCTTCTGAGAATCAGTGTCCCAGGGAAGATGTGATCTCTTCAGTCAACCTATCTTCTCTAGCCTGCTGTTTGTCTTGCCCACAAACCATCCCTCCAACAAGGCATTTGTGAAGATGCCTTGTGAAGATACTGGAGAACATTAAAAAAAAAGTATACCCCTCTTCTGCTCTGCGTTCTTGGGTATCAAGCTATGGCAGAGACTGGTTGAAAAAAATGGTATTTTTTTTTACATCACAAAATGAACCTATGTCTCTTTATTCACTTTGCTTATCAAAACTAACCACTTAAAATTTCTTTTTTTCTTTTTTATTATTATGAATAAAGATGTCACATTTTCAATCCTTGCATATCCTTATTCAAAGTCCCTTTCCCCTCCCACCACATCAGGTCATTCCCTCTTCTCCACATCTCCCCATATCCCCCACCCAGTGGGCAGGTGGTCCCAAGGTCCCAATATCGTTTAGTTCAGTCTCCACTCTTGGCAAATCCAGTTTTCTTACCCCATAAGATCAAGACTGAGTCAGGTGTTCCTCTAGGGGGAGTGGGATGCAAGGTGTCAGTCCAAGGTATTTCAGATCCCAAGCTGTTCAGTGGTTGTGGTTTGCAGTATGGGAATGCTTTGTTTTTTATTTAAAGTCCACTAATAAGTGAGTACATCCCCTGCTTATCCTTCTGGATTCGCAATACCTCGCTCAGGAGGATATTCTCCATATTCATCCATTTGCCTGCAAATTTTAGGAAATCATTGTTTCTTACTGCTGAGTAGTATTCCATTGTATAGATGTACCACAGTTTGTTAATCCATTCTTCAGTTGAGGGGCATCTAGGTTGTTTCCAGGTTCCTGATATTACAAATAATGCTGCTAGGAACATAGTTGAGCTTTAGCCATCAGAGAAATGCAAATCAAAACAACTTTGAGATACCATCTGACACCTGTCATATTGGCTAAGATAAAAGACACAGATGACAGCCTATGCTGGAGAGGTTGCAGAGCAAGGGGAATACTCCTCCATTGTTGGTGGGAGTGTAAACTTGTTCAGCCACTCTGGAATGCAGTATGGTGATTTCTCAGAAAATTGAGAATCAATCTCCCCAAGGACCCAGCAATACCACTTCTGGGTGTATACCCTAAAGATGCACAGTCACACACCACATAAAATTTGATATCATTCTCGAAAAACTCAAAGAAATCGCACTAAAGTCAGGAACTAGACAAGGATGTCCTCTCTCCCCTTATCTATTCAATATAGTTCTTGAAGTTTTAGCTAAAGCAATAAGGGAACGAAAAAGAGATTAAGGGCATACAAATTGGAAAAGAAGAAGTGAAGCTATCTCTATTTGCAGATGATATGACTGTATACATAAGTGACCCACAAAATTCTTCCAAAGAACTGCTACAGCTGATAAACACCTTCAGCAATGTAGCAGGATACAAGATAAACTCAAAGAAATCAGTAGCCCTACTATACGCTAAAGATAGAAGAGCTGAAAAAGAAATAAGGGAAACATTACCCTTCATAATAGCTGCAAATAGTATTAAATACCTTGGAGTAACTATAACCAAAGAAGTAACAGACCTATTTGACAAAAATTTTAAATCATTGAAGAAAGAAATTGAAGAGGATATCAGAAAATGGAAAGCTCTCCCATGTTCCTGGATTG
>PVIH01016481.1:0-45437 GCA_004025045.1 Sigmodon hispidus
GATACAGGCGCTGAGGCCCGCCGAGCCCTCCTCACCTCTGGTCAGGGTTCGAATCCGCCCCTCATAGACCCCTGCAGTTGGTTTGCTCAGTTCACTCAGTTCAGGGTCGCAGTAGGGCTCTTAGTAGATTCCCTGAGCAGCAGGGGCTGCGGGTGTGGCCAGGTGCAGAGTTCAGCTGCCCCTGCTCCAGAGTGCCCACCTCACTATATTATTTGTGAAAGTAAATACATGAGCTCATCAAGACCTGGGGGTTCTGTCTGGATCAGAAAGTTACTTTTGTATGCTTCTAGTACCATATTATAGTATTATACTGCTATGAGGTTACAGGATGGAGAATTTAGAGACATGGACATGAGATGGAGCTTAAAAAATATATCAGAGATGAGCTATGATTGAAATTAATGTTGAAAACTTTATTAAAAAAACAGTTATAAATGCCTTCTTTGCCAAAACTTGTAATTCCTTTATTATTTCTATTGTTAGATATTTCTGTACTTGCAAAGCAATTTTATAAGAAAAAACTTTAAAAATTTCAAATTTAATTGACAAGTAGGAGTGATTTCCTTTCAAGAAAGAGAAATGACTAAACATTAAAGTTAACAATATTATGAAGCTAAGATGATATGTTTAGGCTTATCACAGAAAGGCTACATGTTCCATAACAGAATTTATTCTTTAGAACAAAATCTTATTTGATAGTTCATCTTGTCTAGGTGAATATGGGGGTTCTTTTCTGTCTTAATACTGTGACAATTTAATATCATCGCTTTGAAAAAATGTACGTCAATTCAAGCAGGATAATTTCCATGTGTAGATATAAAAACTGATTTTTAAATGTGATTTTATTTATTAGTTTACTGTGTCAAAGTTTATCAAATCTCTCTGTGAGAGCCAGGCAAATTGCTTCAGTGGCTCTGCCAGAATTTATTCTTTTCTTATGGTCCCCAAAGCAATTTGACTTGAAAAAAAGATTTATTCCTTAGAAATACCTGTAGACGGGAGAATATATTCAAAGAACATTATATACCTGTATGAAAATGGCTGTGTGTAACCCAGTATAATATAATTCTTTAAAATAAAAAAGAAATATATGTTAACAGCAACTTTATTTGTTACAGTTTTCAACTTGGAAAAATATTTATAACAATGTCTCACATAGTTTGGGCTAGCATGGAAGTCCTTTGTAAACAAGGATGACCTTGAACTGCTGATGCTTGTGCCTCTACCTCTTAATTTCATTCCTTTGTAAAAGTAAACACAGTGATATTTAGAAATGCATTATTTCTAATGTTTTCCCATTTTAGGGAGATGCAAAACCAGCATTTCAACTTTCCAAGTCCTTATTTTACAGCTGATTCCAGCTTTCATTTAGGCGACTCTTCATGTGAAATGCACTTGTTACATGTTTAAGATAACAGCTTTTTGGTGAGAGGACTTTTACTTTTGAACAACATCTTCTTTCCTTGTGTCTGGCCAGTAGTGCTTGCTTAGAGGGTGGGATAGTGGGCTTCGGAAAGGGTGGACAAAGGCAGAAGAGGATACTGCAGGCTGCCTTCTGCAGGAAAGCAAACCATCTTCTTCCCTCTTTCTCTTTTCCAGATGGTACTTCATTTGTAAAGAGATGCTATTCCTTTTCAGGAAAGAGGAACTGTAAGACATGATGGGATGAATGGGCCACACAATGCCAGAGAGAAATTCATTTACAAGACCATTTTGGACTTGAGTAGCCAATATTGGCAAGCCCTTTCTCTAGAAATTGGCTTTGACACACCTGTAAAATAGGAACAAGCAAGAGGGAGAAAGGTACTTGGCCAGGCCCAGAAAGGATTTTTGCTGAATTTAAAATAGTGATATGTGATCAAATGTCTTCAGACAGTGTCTGAAACATCTTTTCAAGGGTCATATACTCCAAAGATGTTTATTTTATATTTTTTCTGTTTTGGATAATATCCTGTTGTCAATGCCCTGGATTTGTTTTTCTTTATATTTTTCCTTTATGTAGCTTGAGCCCCCATTCAGCAACATACTTGGGAAAAGGAGGTTACCATTTGTCAACATTTTAAAAAGTCTGTTTGTGGGATGTCTTTCTGAATGCTGTGAATTATCATTGGATAATAAAGTGGCTGTTTTGGTCTATGGCAAAGCATCATAGAAACAGACAGGAAATCTGAGCATAGATAAAATGGAAGGAGGGCAGAGGTGCTGTAAGCTGCTGCTGAGAGCGGAAAATGTAAAGGAACTCAGGTAAGCTATGAGATAGAAAAGGGTTAAGAAGTGAGAGATAGCTAATAATAAGTGTGAGCCATAGGTTGAACAGTTTGTAATTAATATGAGCCTTTGTGTGATTATTTGGGATTGTGGGTCCAGACACCAGAGCTAGGCCAGGTGGTTTATTTAGAACTGCTGATCCAGATCTGAAGCTAGTCTGGGTCAGAAACTTCATACTACGTCATTTAAAAGGAGGACACATGGCATATACATGAAGAAGCAAATATTAGGATCCCTCAGGTATTAGGCCAGTCCCCATTTAGTGTTCTGCTTAATTCCAGGAATGTGGCATGCTTTGATGAAGTAGCAAGGACTTATCATGGAGGTTCAGTATATTTATTAGATGGGTATTTTATATTTTTATCATTCCTGGAAATGTAATCTGTTTTTCAAATCTATTCTATGTGATTACTTGTGGGAGGACAATTAGTATTTTCTGTATATTTATCTTATTTGCAGCCACTTTATTGAACTTAAAACAAGTTTAAACATTTTTTAATGAATTTTATCTTGTTTCATATGTTTATAATATTACTAGCTTATAATACATTTGTGATAATTTCTAATTGATATTTTATTGCAATGGTCAGAACACTAGATGTTAAGTATTTTTAAAATTTATTTTTATTTGTAACTTTATATCTGTGTGTAGGTTTGTGCCTATACATGCAGGTAAATGTAGCTTCATTATTTTGTGATATGGACTTTTTTTATCATGGTAAGAAGCATAACTTGACTCTCATGGTAGAACATAAGTTGACTCTCTTTAAACATTCAGTGTACAGTATAGTGTGGTTAACTATATTCCTGTGGTTGTACAACAAAGCTCTAGAACATTTTCATCCTTATGATGAAAGCTCACTTTTTACTTTCTGTTTCAATGAATTAATATAATGGCTATTCATGGTTCCCAATTTGACTATATCTGGAATTAACTAAAACAAAAGTGGTTGCACACACCTTTGAGCAATATTTTCTTAATAAATCATTTGGAGTTGGAAGACCCACTTCTAGTTTAGATCTTTGAGGTGGAAAGATTGATCTTTAATTTGGGTCATACCTGCTATAATGGACATGGAAGACATGTCTATTTTCCCTTGTCCTTGATAGCATGTCCATTCCTTCACTGCCATTAAAACTACTTCTTTGAAACTTTGGAGTGTAGTGAAGACCAACTAAGACATCTAGCCTCATGGACTGAACAACTACTGAATAGTTAGACCTTCTGCTCATAGGTAGCCATTGTTGAATTAGCAGGACCACAGCCTATAAGCCATTCTAATAACCTCCTTTTTATATACAGAGAGATTCATTCTATAAGTTTCTATTTCTCTTGAGGGCCATAACTAATAAAGTTAGGTTATGTTAAATACCTGATGTAAGTGGAACTCTGAAATATTTATTTGTGGTTGGATTTGTGGATTGCATTTAGTGTAATTTTGTCATAATTTATTTATGTTGCACATATAGCAAATTTTTGTTTTATTTTAAAGGCTAAAGGATATTCTATCGTGGGGCTGAAGAGATGAATCAACTGTCAAGAGCACTTTCTGCTCTCAAAGAGGACCAGAGTTTGGTTCCCAGCACTCACACTGGGTATGGTGGTGATTCACAACTGCCTGTAACTCCAGTTCTAAGAGTTTTGATACCCTTTTCTGGACTCTGCAATCACCTATATGCACATGGTGCACGTGCATTCTGTTATACATGCACACACACATTAAATTAATATTTTTTAAAAGAGAGTATTTTGTTTTATGATCATACTACATTTTCTTTAGCCATTTATATGTTGGTGGATATTTAGTTTACTTTCACCTCTTAGATACTGTGAATAACAAAATGGACACATGTGTGTAACTATCCACTTGAAATCCTCTTTTCAATTCAAAAATTAAAATTAGATCATACAGCAGTTTCAGTTTTCATATGTGCTGTACCATTTTATAAAATCACTAATAGTACCCAAGAGAGGTTCAACTTATCCATAAATTTACCCATTCTTATTTTAAGCTTTTCTTCTCCTCCTTCTTGTGTGTGTGTATGTGTGTTCATGTGTGCATGTATTACATATGTATGTGTAGGCACCTGCATACCATGTGCTCATGTGGAGGTCAGGGAATAACTTTTTGAAGTCAGATTTCTCCTTCCACAGTGGTTCTGCGGTTCTAACTAAAGTCATGAGGTGTGATGGCTTTGTTATCAGTTGTCATACCTGTGAAGCGAGGATCTCAACTGAAGATTTGCCTCCATCAGATTGGCCTGTAGCCATGTCTATCTATGGGGAACTTTCTGGATTTCTAATTGATACAGGAGGGCAGAATTCTTACATGGCTGCTGCTTTAGCTCCTGCCTTAACTTCCTGCACTGATTTCCCTTCATGATAGACTGTCAAGCTCCAGGTAGAAATAAACCTTTTCACTGCTCCCCCACAGTAATGCCTTCATCAACATCTTTGGAATAATCTTGAAATATATATATATATGTATATATATATATATATAGTGAAGTAATACCTCATTGTGACTTTGATGTATAATTTCCTTATGATTGTAACATTGAACATCTTTTCATATGTTTTTGGCTATTTGTGTCTCTTTGGATAAATGTCTGCTTAGATCCTTGACAAACTTTTCTTGTTAATGGTTCTGGCCTGGATTTTCCAGGCTTGGACCAAAGGTTTAGTCTCACTCTTGGTCCCACTTTGCCTCAAATAATCACACATAGCTTATATTATTTTTACGCTGATTGACCTACGGCCAGGCATATAATTTGCTAGCTCCTTCATCTGAACCCATCTTGTTCAGCCATGCAGCTTGCTGCCTTTTCTCATAGCAGCATTTCAGCTTCTTCCCTCTGTGTCTGCTGCCATCTCCACCTCGTGTCTGTGGCGGCTCTTTCTGGCGGCTCTCCCACATCTGTTCCTGTTCTTCCTTTACTCAAGAGTTTTCTTATCCTGGTAGCCCCACCCATATTTCCTGTCTACCTTTTGGCCAATCAGCTTTTATTAAACCCATAGGTGGGACAAATATTTACATTACCAGCATAATCCCACTATTAACTTTAATTTTTTTTAATTATTGAGTTGTTGTAGGAGTAGTTTATATATTGAGTATCAATATAATTGGTACTAGATATTACTCTCATCCACTCTAAGATTTGCAGATATTTTTCTTCCATACCATAGGTTGCCATTTCAGTGTAATAAAGTTTTAAGGATATTTTGTTTGCTTTTTGAGACATGGTTTTTTGTGTAGCCTTGGCTGTCCTGGAACTTGCTCTGTAGACCATACTGGCCTCAAACTCACAGAGATTCACCTGCCTCTGCCACTTGCGTGCTAACACTGAAGGCATGAACCACCATTACCTGGAAAGTTTTAAGGTTTTATTTAGTCCCTTGTCTTTGTTTACTTTTGAAGTCTATACTTTTTGGTGTCCTACTCAAAAACATGACTGTTCATTCTAATGTCATGAAGCTTTTTCTTTTTATTTATCTTCTGGAAGTTTGATAATTTCAAGTATTAACTTTAAAGTCATTAATGTAGACAAAGTCAGCTTTCTTTAATGGTGTGTCTCCTTGTAGGTCAAGACCCCATATCTAGGAGTATATGGATATCACAAATTGGACTCATCAGACTATTCAAAAAGAGAGAGGATATAAACTTGCAGTACATAGAAAAGTATGGTGGTTTGAATAGAACTGGCCCCCATAAACTCATATATTTGAATGCTTGGTCATTATGAAGTGGTGTAGTGAGAAGTTTCTCTGTCCCACCTGGCTAGTCCCACAGAGATTTAGTGCCAAATAACCACACAAAGGCTTATATTAATTGTTTGGCCTATGGCTCAGGCTTATAATTTGCTAACTCTTACTCTTAAAATAACCCATGATTCTTACCTACGTTTAGTCAGGTGGCTTGGTACCTTTTCTTCAGTGCAGCATTCTCATCTCCATCTGCATCTGGCTGGCATCTGTGTTTTGCCTTTCCTCTTCCCATAATTCTCCTTGTTTGCTCACCCCACCTATACTTTCTATCTGCCTAGCTTCTGGCCAATCAGTGTTTTATTAAACCAATATTTATAGTGACAAATATTTACAGTGTACAAGAGCATATTTCCACAGCAGAGTAATATTACTTAAGTGGGTTTAGGAAGCATGGAGTGAGTCTGGCCTTAGAGGAAGTGTATCACTAGAGGTAGGCCAGAGTTGTCATTGTATGAAGCTGTCAAGTTGAAGCCTGAGATTGCCATGAAGACCCCAAGATGTTGAAGATGCCGGAGCCATGGTACCTGCCAGGACAAGCTGTTAACAGGGAATGGAACAAGCCCAAGATAAAGAAGTGTGTTTCAATCAACAAAGCTGAAAGAAGTTGGAGATCTGAAGAGCACTTTGGTATAAGACATAGGAATACAGAGTGGAAGTGGAGTGTGCCTAGATGTTTGTTTTTCATTCTTGCTGTGGTCCAGTATCCTTCCTTCCCTCCATTTTGGAATGGTAATATATATTCTGTGTCACTGTATGTTGAAAGTTTGTGATCAGCTTTTTGATTTTGTTTTTATAGGAAGTAATAGTTAAGAGACTCAATAAATCTTCAAAGCTATTTTAAACTTTAGACTTTTAAAAAATTGAGACTGTGATAACCTATAAGGACTTTTGAAGTTGGACTAAATACATTTCTGCTTTATGATATAGCTACAAGCTTATGGGGCCAGGGAGTGGAATGTAGTGTTTTGAATTAGAATGTCCCCTATAGAATGTCCTCTATGACCATACATTTGGTCATAGAGAGTGGTGGAGGGATTAAGAGGTGTGGCCTTATTGAAGTAGGTATGGCCTTTTTAGAGGAATTTGTTATGTAGGCTTTGGGGTTTCAAATGCTCAAGCCTGATCAGTGTCTCTCTCTTCCTGTTACCTGCAGATCCAAATGTAGAATCCTCAACTTCTCCATCATATCTGCCTGTGTGCCATCATGCTCTCTGTCATGGCAACAATAGACTAAAGCTCTGAAACTGTAAACAAGCTCCAGTTAAATACTCTCCTTTATAAAAGTTGCTTTGGTTATGATATCTCTTCACAGCAATAGAAGACTGAGTTAATTTTTGTATATGGTATGAGGTAAATGTTTCTCTTTCTTGTTTTATATACAGATATTCAGTTTTCCCAACACTATTTGCTGAAGAGACTATCTTTTCCTTATAATATTTTGACATACTTTTTGAAAGTCATCTGATTATATACATTAGATTTTATTTCTGGGCTTTTTTTTCCATCTTGTAGTCTTTATTCTTATGTCAGTATGGTACTCCTTTGATTACTGTGGCATTGTAATGTATTTATTTTATTTAAGAATATTTATTTTAATTTTATTATCTCTATGTATGGGTGTTTTGATTAACTGTATGTTTGTACAAGCTGTGTGTGTAATATTAGCAGAGACCAGAAAAGTACATAAGATACCCTGGGACTAGAATTACAAATGGCTCTGAGCTGCCATGTGGGTGCTAGGCATTCTTAGGAAGATTAGTTGGTATTCTTAGATGCTGAAGCATCACTCCTGCCTGTAATATGTTTTTTAAAATTAGGATGCATGAGGCATTCAGAATTATTGAGATTGTTTTATCCATTTGAGGTGCTTTGTGATTCCATTTGAATTTTGCCTTTTTTTCTAATTCTATATGAACACCACTGGATCTTGATGACATCACATTTAATTTGTAGATTGTATTGGGAAGCAAGGATATTTAAATTATATATATATGTGTATGGACAGATGTATATATTTGTATGCAGATACTTATGTGTTTGATCAGTGTGTTTGATGTTTTAATGTCATTTGCTAAGGTTGCTCATTAGCCTGGAGCTGGCTAGCAAGCCTCAGGGGTCTGCTTACCTCTGCCTCCCTGGTGCTGGGATTGCAAGGTCACCACACCAGGCATTTTTAAATATTGCTTCTGAGTATCAAACTCAAATTTTTAAGCTTGAAAGGTAAACATTATTGACTAAGTCACATCTGAAACTCAAATTTCAGCAACATTTTCTAACCAATGAACATCCTTGCTTATATATTCTTCTAGCAGTGTTTTATCACTTCTAGTATACAAATCTTTTACTTCCTTAAGTTTACTACTAAGCATTCTTTTTGATTCTATTATGAATGTGTTTGATTTTCTAATTTCCACATTTGAACTGTCCATTGCTAGAATACAGAAATACAGCTGATTTTTGAGCATTGAGTTTGAATCTTACAACTTGGAGCCAGCACATTACCTCTTCTGTGACAGAGAAGCCACCTCTGCTGTACTGGAAAGCCACTTCTGCTGTTGCCACTGGAACTCCACCTCAGCTAAAATTCACACACATGAAATGGATTTTCTTTTTATACCTGGCATTTTTTTCTTTCTACATATCTTGGTCCCAAATCCAAGTGTTAGATGAATATATCTGTTAAATAGAATGTGGCTCTCACTCACAGCCCTAGCAGTAAGAGAGTCTGGAAAACATTTGTTGCTGTTCCTGAAATTTAGGAAGGCACAGACATGAGTAGGAATTTATGACCAAGCCAATTTCTGAAATGCTGTCCAACTATGTGCTAGCAATAACATTGAAAATATATGAAGGACAAAATATACTGCTTAAGTCTTTCTTGGAATAGTAAACTACATTTTTTTAGCTTCTAAAGCCACACTGTCCTCTGAACTCTGAAGTCAATGCCCATTTAAAGCAGAATTCCTGCTTCTGAATCCTTCTCTCTGCCTTTGTCCTCTCTTGGGAAGGCTTCAATTCCCCCTTTTCCTTTCCTCCCCTTTTCTCTTCCTTTCCCTTCTCTGTTTATTATACTCATCTCTGCTATCATAACTCCTGTAATCATAAACTTCTCTGTTAATCATAGCCATACTCATCTGACAATAAAGTTCTTTTCTACATAGAGACAGCTTTAAGCATCTCCTCCTGTTCACCACTGCCTTCTGCCACATTTCCATGTACATCCATAGAAATCCACCACCAGATAACCAGATAACCACATGGTAAATCTGAACCATACCAAAATCCTCACAAAATTCTAACATTAGTTACAACTTCCAGGCAATGGAGATTATGTGGGATTGTAATTCTATTTATGTCTCTTCCTCCCTCCCTCCCTTCCTATCTCCCTACCCCACCACCTTAACTTTCCACAAACAAAGCAGGACACTAACAAAAATTCTTTTTGGTGGAGTTGTATTTTATTGAAGCTGAGAAACCTTTGAAAATTATCATCAATTCCCCAGATTCCTCCCTCTTCAATTGCCAAGAGTTCTGGTTGCTTTAGATGTTATGAAGGGGGTGGGTTGGTGGAGGGAGTACCCACGGCTTCTATTCAACAATATTACTTCTGCCTTTGCTTCTCATGGAGAGCCTTGGAAAAAATGTGATAAATTAACTGATGAAGATGACATTTTAAAAGGCAAATAAATGATTGTGGCATTTAGATCTTATTTTCTTTTAAAATTGTTTTATTTGTTATTTGTGTGTGTCTGTGTGCGTGCGTATACATGCATGCATGGCATGACACCCTGTGGACTAAGTTCTTCCATCTTCACATGGGTTCTTGGAATTGAATTTAGGTTATAAGACTTGCACAGAAAGTGTCATTACCTGCTGAGCCACCTCACCAGTCCTCGGTTTTTCTTATATGACATCTTCAAAGCACAGTTTGGAGTTGCAATAAAAATCCAAATGATAATTTTCTGAAGATGGCTTATCCATCCAATGCTTTTGAAAATCAACACTCAGTAAAATATAAACTGAGAAATGGGGCTCTTTGAGATATCTGTAAGAGGAGGATGCCTCTTTTTTGGAGAGCAATATCAAAATCTGTATATTGCAGCAATTTGAATAATGATGCAGGTTTGGGGAAACCAGGAGCAAATTATAAAATAAACACATCTGGAACTGTTGGCAGGCGAGAGATGGAAGGATGCCTCTTGGGTGACAGGTGTGTAAGGAAAATGTTGGAGAATCAGGTGGGATGAGGTGGGAATGGTGACTGTAAATAGTAGGTAATAGGACTCTGGGGCACAAGGCAAGAAATTGAGGATTTCTATGTTTGTTTCTAAAACAGATGGCCAGGACATGGGCCATTGTTTTATGAAGTGTATTGTGTGCTACATACATCTTTCTAGGAATGTTTTGTACTTGCAGTAAACACAATACTTGGTATTGTCTTTTAACTTAAAAATTACCAAGTAGCAGGTTTCCTTATGGTGTTTGCATACAATGTGGTTTTAAGAATACCAAATACTCAACTAATATTTGATGTTCTTTTACTTTTAAATATTTAATTACATTCATTCATTCCTTTGTTTACTCTCTCTCTCTCTCTCTCTCTCTCTCTCTCTCTCTCTCTCTCTCTCTCTCTCTCTCTCTCTTTCTCCCTCTCTGTATGTCAGAGGACAATGCACAGGAGTCCATTTTTTCTGTCTATCGTGTAGCTTTTGGGGATTGAACTCAGGTGGTGAGGCTTGACATCAGGTGTACTTATCAACGAAACCATCTTACAATACTTGTTTAATGCTTAAAGCTAATGGACCCTTTTCTCTTCCTTATGTCTATTCAGCCACATAAGTTAATAAGCATTTAAATATGTCAACACTATTTTCTCTTCTTAAAATGATTATATAAGGGCTTTCTATTAAAGAAAGTGGTGCCACATGCCTGTGATCTTAGCACTTGGGAAACAGTGTTTCTTTTTGGAAGAAGCAGACCAATAACACTAGTTCCAAGTCTAGTTACACAGTGAGAGCTTGTCTGAAAAAAGGGAGGGAAATTACATTGACCTAAGACTTTATGCACATTAAAGTTAGCCATAGTTTTAAATAAGGTGCTCCTTCTATTTTTCATTAGGTCAGTGGTTCTTAAAGTGAGATTTCCATACCAATACCATCAGTACTGTCAGAGAATAGGCTGAAACTCTGACCTTATCAAAGCAGTGCAAATAAATGGGTTTTGAATACTCATCCCTAAATGGGAGATCTATTTCATGCCCCCCTCCAAGGCTCAGAGAACATCACTGAAAAGGAGGTGGGAAGAAACCTGGAGGATTTGAAGGAGGTCTGTGAATTGCTGTCTTCTAGGCATATCATGGATGTTTTGAGCTCCCACTCATATTAACTGTTATTAACTGTGAATAAGACCTGCCATAGTGGGAAGGGCCACATGGGTCCCCACTTCTCCTTGAGGATTTATATGCAGTTAATAGTTGACATTGGTGAGAGAAACATTTTTTTTCAGTGGTGTAACCATTGGTAAGGTGCCCATGTGTTTTTGAAAAATCCCTCACCCAATGCTCCTTTTAGCATCCCTAATGCAACACACTAGGTCACATGCATACATAAAATAAAAACATGAAAGCAGATGAGGGACTAGTTGGGGAGAGAAAGTAGATCAATGGGAGAGGGAAAAAAGAGGGGAATGACAGGGTGATTATGACTGAAAATGTCATGGTAAAATCCATTATAATGTATAGTTCCTATATTCTAATAAAACATTAAAGAAAGGAATGAAGGTTCTTGGACCTGACTGCAGACCAACTGATCAAAAAAAGTGGTAGGAGGGCCCAGAGACCTGTGTTCAAACAAAGTCTGGTATACGGCCATGTATAAAAGTTGCTGTTATGCTAGGCTTGGAAGCATGAGAAAGAGAGAGATGAGAATGGGGTTATCTCCACTCATGCTTCTGAAAAAGTGTTTCTCTGCATGTCATATGATAACCTTATAAATGGTTAATGTCTGCTATATGACGATGTTGCTGGGACTGAATGTGGTCCATTTTCCAAGCTGAAAATATATCTGTTGTGAGATTAATTGCAATGGAGAGACGAAAAGGTGATCTCTTGCTTATTTACAACTACTTCAAGATTAATCAACAACAATGATCACCTTTAAAAGTTTATCAGAGGCTGGGTATCATGGAGCCAGGCTGGCCTTGAATCTGATGTTTAACTCCAAATGACCTTGAACGCCTGATTTTCCTGCATGAGTTCTGGCATTATAGGTATGCACCACCATGTTAAAGCCATTTGGAATGAAAAAAAAATAGAAATAATTTTCATAGTTCTTTTTTATTATTATGAATAAAGTCATATTTTTTATCCGTGTATATCCTTGTTCAAGCTCCCTACCCCCTCCCATCCATTCTAGCCACTCTCTCTTCTCCACATCTCTTTATCTCCTCCCCAGCAAGGGCAGGAGCTCCCAAGGTGGCAATATGTCTTAGTTCAGCATCCACTCCTGGCAGATCCAGTTTCCTCACCTCAACATCAAGACTGAGTCAATTGTTCCTCTGGAGGGTGTGGGATCCAAGATGCCAGTCCAAGGTCTTTCAGATCCCAAGCTGTTTAGTGTTTGTGGTTTGCAGCTTGGACATGCTTTGCTTTTTTTGCTTTTTTGTTTAGAGTCCACTAATGAGTGAGTACATCCCCTGCTTATCTTTCTGAGTTTGAGATACCTCGCTCAGGAGGATATTCTCCAAATCCATCCAATTGCCTGCAAATTTTAGGATATCATTTTTTCTTACTGCTAAGTAGTACTCCATTGTGTAGATGTACTACAGTTTGTTAATCCATTCTCCAGTTGAGGGGTATCTAGATTGTTTCCAGTTTCTTGCTATTATGAATAACGCTGCTATGAACATGGTTGAGCTAAGGCTTTTGGGGTATAAATGTGCGCCTTTAGGGTGTATGCCCAGTAGTGGTATTGCTGGATTCTTTGGGAGAGTGATTCTCAGTTTTCTGAAAAATCGCCATACTGCATTCCAGAGTGACTGAACAAGTTTACACTCCCACCAACAATGGAGGAGTGTTCCCATTGCTTTACATCCTCTCCATCATATGCTATCATCTGTGTTTTTGATCTTAGCCATTCTGACAGGTGTTAGATGGTCTCTCAAAGTTGTTTTGATTTGCATTTCTCTGATGGCTAAAGATGTTGAGCACTTTTTCAAGTGCCTTTCAGCCATTTGTAATTCTTTTGCTGAGAATTCTCTTTTTAGTTCTGAACCCCATTTTTGATTGAGTGATTCAAGATTTTGGGATCTAGTTTCTTGCGTTCTCTATATATTTTAGTCATTAGGCCTCTGTCACTTGTAGGGTTGGGGAAAATCTTTTCCCTTTCTGTAGGCTGTCATTTTGTCCTATTGACTGTGTCCTTGGCTTTACGGAAGCTTCTCAGTTTCAGGAGGTCCCATTTATTGATTGTTTTTCTTAGTATCTGTGCCAGTGGTGTTATATTTAGGAAGTGGTCACCTGTGCCAATGTGTTGGAGGGTATTTCCAACTTTCTTTTCTATCAAGTTCAATGTGGCTGGCTTTATGTTGAGGTCTTTGATCCACTTGGATTTGAGTTTTGTGCAGTGTGATAGGTTTGGATCTATTTGCATTTTCTACACACACTACCATTCACCTATGCCAACACCATTTGTTAAAGATACTATCTTGTTTTCATTGAATACTTTGGGCCTCTTTGTCAAAGATCAGGTGTTCATAGGTTTTTGGGTTAATACCTGGATCCTCAATTCTATTCCATTGATGCACAGGTCTGTTTTTGTACAAGTAGCAGGCTGTTTTTATTACTGTAGCTCTATAGTATAACTTGAAGTTGGGGATAGTGATGACTTCTGAGGTTCTTTTGTTGAGCAAAATTGTTTTGGCAATCCTAGCTTTCCTATTATTCCAAATAAAGTTGAGTATTGTTCTTTCAAGGTCTGTAAAATATTGTATTGGGATTTTGATGGGCAGTGCATTGAATCTGTTAATTGCTTTTGATAGAATTGACATCTTTACTATGTTGATCCTCCCTATCCAGGAATAATTGTATACATAAGTGAGAGCTTTCCATTTTCTGTTATCCTCTTCAATTTGTTTCTTCAGTGATTTAAAGTTTTTGTCAAATAGATCTCTTATTTCTTTAGTTATAGCTACTCCAAGGTAATTAATTCTATTTACAGCTATTATAAAAGGTGGTGTTTCCCTTATTTCTTTTTCAGCCCTTTTATGTTTAGTGTATAGGATGGCTACTGATTTCTTTGAGTTAATTTTGTATCCTGCTACATTGCTGAAGGTGTTTATCAGTTGTAGAAGTTCCCTGGTAGAATTTTGTGGGTCACTTATGTATACAATTATATCATCTGCAAATAGAGATAGTTTCACTTCTTCTTTTCCAATTTGTATCTCCTTAATCTCCTTTTTGTTCTCTTATTGCTTTAGCTAAACGTTTGAGAACTATATTGAATAGATAAGGGGATAGAGGACATCCTTTTCTAGTTTATGATTTTAGTGGGATTGCTTTGAGTTTTTCTCCATTAAGTTTGATGTTGCCTGTCTGCTTCTTGTAAATTGCCGTTATTATATTTAGATATTTTCTCTGTATTCCTGATCTCTCCAGGGCTTTTATCATAAAGGAGTGTTGGATTTTGTCAAAGGCTTTTTCAGTGTCTAAGGATATAATCATGTGGGTTTTTTTTCCTTCAGTTTGTTTATGTGATGGATGACATTTATGGTTTTTTGTTTGTTGAACCATCCATGCATTTCTGGGATGAAGCCTACTTGATCATGTTGGATGATATTTTTTATATATTGTTGTATATGTTTTGCCAGAATTTTATTGAAAATTTTAGCAATAATATTCCTGAGGGAAATTCATCTGTAATTCTCATTTGTTGTTGCATCTTTGAGTGGTTTGGGTATTAGGGTATTTATGGACTCATAAAAAGAATTTGGCAATATTCCATCAGTTTCCACTGTGTGAAACAGTTTGAGGAGTAATGGTAGTAATTCTTCTTTGAATGTCTGGTAGAATTCTGCAATGAAACCATGTGGACCTGGGCTTTTTTTTATTTGACAGGCTTTTAATGAGAGCTTCAATTTTCTTTAGGGTTATAGATCTGTTTAGGTAATTAATCTTTTCTTCATTTAATTTTGGTAAATGGTACCTGTCCAGGAAGCTGTCTAATTCTTCCAAGGTTTCCTTTTTGTGGAATATAGATTTTGAAAGTATGACCTAGCTGCACGAGGACAGGCCATGGAAGGCTCAGCTTCCACACGACCGCGATGCAAGCGACCCCGACCTCTCTGGATCACCTGGAGGAAGAGCAGATTCGAAAGGCAGTGGAAGTTCTGATAACACACTCCAAGACAAGAAAAAAGAATAATGAGTTACTTTCGAATGAGAATGAGAATCTGTTTTTAATGGTGATATTATGGAAAATTCCAGAGAAAGAACTGCGGACCAGAGTGTCTTTACCTCATAGTATTATATCGGAGTTACCAGAAGTCTGTTTACCAAAGACAGCTGTGAATCACCTGAACAGACAGAATGTTTCTATAAAAAGCTTTTGAAAAAGCATCGCATAACAGCATCTCTCGGATCATCCCTCTTGAAACTTTAAAAACAGAATATAAAGCCTATGAAGCCAAACGCCGCCTCCTGAGTAGCTTTGACATCTTCATTACTGATGAAAGAATTAAACGACATTTGCCTACACACATAGGAAGGCATTTCTTTCAGAGGAAGAAAGTTCCATTACCTGTCAACCTTCTGGCCAAGAATTTGTCCAAAGAGATTGACAACTGTATCAGAGGAACCGTCTTAAACATCTCCAAACAAGGTTTTTGCAGTACCGTGCGGGTTGGTCACACTGGAATGGAGACTCAGCACATCATTGAGAACATCCTGGCTGTCTCAGGACTACTTTCAGAAAAGTTGCCAGAGAAATGGCAGAGTGTGAAACTCTTGTTCCTGAAGACTGACAAGTCAGCTTCCCTTCCCATCTTTTCCTCCTTTGTCACATGCCAGGGTAAAAAGGTCGTATCCTTCCATAAAGTGAGGAAATAGAGTCTAAAGAAAAAAATGAAGCATGGGAAAAAAAAGATGAAGAAAAACAAGATGACAGGAGTAGAGTCCAAGAAGGCTGAATCTCTAACTCAAGATGATGTAGCCAGTGAAACCTGCGGTGCTCCAGTGAAGGCCCCAAGATCCTCAAGGAAAAAGACTGACAAAGTGAAAGCTCAGCCTGAAGGGACAGATGAGGGGGAAGAAACAATTCCACAACTGGTACCGATAGAAGAAACACCAAATAAAGAAAATGGGAAGACGCAAGAAAATGTCACAGAGAAAATATCTCCAAAAAAGAAGCCTGATCCAAATACACTTCGGGGCAAGAAAAGGAAGGCCGTACCAGCTACAGAGACCCCAGGAGCTTTAGGACCTGGGACCTCAGGGAAGAAGACAAAAGAAAATGTCCAGGAAATCAAAAAGCCCGAGGCCAAGTTCTTTACTCCCAAGAAATCTTCCAACACAACCAAAGGCAAAAAAAACCCCTCTAGTGGTTCCCTCAAACTAACTCAGGTTCCTCGGCCTGAGAGAACCTAAGAGCTTTTTAAGAATGCTTAACACAGATTGTGGCGGCATACACTGTGGGCCATAGAGATAAGCACATCTGTGGGTTTGAGGCCAGACTAGTTATCTACCTAAGTAGTGTAGGCCGACCAGAATTACATAGTGAGACCGTTTCTCAGCAAACAGACCAACTTGGTCAGGATTGGGTGTGCACACCTTCATTCCTAACACTCAGCAAGCCAAGGCCATGAGCTCTGGGGAAGCCGAGTTCAGCCAGTTTTAGGCTTGGTGGCCTAACACTTTGCTAGCATATACAATGTCCTGTCTTCAGTATGCAGAACTAAAGATACTCTAGTCCCAACCACACTGAATTCTTTTTCAGCAATTCCTAGACTTAATGATTTGTAAGATTTCAAGGTGGGGGTTCTGAATTAATGTTTCTGTTTGTAAAAACTAGGGGCTTGAGGTAAAGACAAATTTATTTTTTTATTGTTCAGTGTATTTGCTCATAAGAGTGCTTCCTATGTTTGCAGTGTTTAAAATTAAAGTATAACATCTGCTTCTGGGTAAAAAAAAAAAAAAAAAAAAAAAAAAAAAAAGTATGACCTAATAATTCTCTGCATATCTTGGGGGTCTGTTGTTATGTCCCCCTTCTCATTTCTGATTTTGTTGATTTGGATACTCTCTCTCTGCTTTTTGTTTAGTTTGAATAAGGCTTTATCTATCTTGTTGATTTTCTCATAGAACCAACTCTTTTATTCATTGATTCTTTGTATTGTTCTTTTTGTTTCAATAGTATTGATTTCAGCTCTAAGTTTGATTATTTCCTGTCGTCTGCTTCTTCTAGCTGAGTTTGCTTCTCATTGTTCTAAGGCTTTTAGCTGTGCTATTAGTTCTCTAGTATGGGATTTCTCTAAGTTTTTCAAATAGGCATCTAGTGCTATGAATTTTCCTCTTAAGACTGCTTTCATTGTGTCCCACAACATTGGGTACGTTGTGGGTTTGTTTTCATTAAATTCTAGGAAGACTTTGATTTCTTTCTTAATTTCTTCCTTGACCCAGATGTGGTTCAGCTGAGTAATGTTTAGTTTCCACGAGTTGGTAGGCTTTCTGTGATTTTTGATGTTGTTGAACTCTAGCTTTAGGCACCTGGTGGTCCAATATGATACAAGGCTTTATTTCCATTTTTTGTATCTATTGATATTTGCTTTATGACCAATTATGTGGTCTATTTTAGAGAAAGTACCATGTGGTGCTGAGAAATATGTATATTCCTTTGCATTTGGGTGGAAGCTTCTGTAAATATCTTTTAAATCCATTTGCATCATAACCTCTGTTAGTCTCTCTCTGGTTGACTTATTCAATGGTGAAAGTGGAGTATGTTCTGTAAGCTTCTTGTATCTTTATAGGCATTTCTTTAAGTTAGGAAAGTTTTCTTCTATGATTTTATTGAATACATTATCTGTGCCTTTCAGCTGGTATTCTTCTCCTTCTTCTATTCCAATCATTCTCAGGTTAGGTCTTTTCATGGTGTCCCTGATTTCCTGAACATTTTGTGTTATTGCTTTTTTGGTTTTAGTATTTTCTTTGACTGATGTATATATTTTGGTTACTGAGTCTTCCACTCCACAGATTCTCTCCTCTGTATCTTGGATTCTGTTGGTTATCCTTGTATCTGTAGTCCCAGCTCTTTTCTTCAGGTTTTCTATTTCCATCTTTGCCTCATTTTGTGCCTTTTTTATTGCTTCTATTTCAGTTTTAGTTTCTGGACTGTTTCTTTCATTTTTTGATTTACCTTTTCTTGGTTTTCTTTCAAGGATTTATTCATCTCTTCAAACCTTTTGTTTGTATTTTCTTCTATTTCTTTAAGGAAATTTTTTATATCCTCTTTGAAGGCTTCAATAATCTTCATAAAGGTGTTTTTACTGTTGTTTCCTTCTGTTTCCTCTTCATTGCTCTGTTCAGGTCTTGGTGTTGTAGAACCACTAGTTTCTTCTGGTGTTGCCTTGTTGTTTTTTTATATTGTTATATGTATTTTTGCACTGATATCTGTCCATGGCTTCAGTGGTTCATGATTAGTCAGCTCCTAGTCAGTTGCTGTAAGAGGGCTTGTGTGTCTCCTTTTTCCTCTGAGCAGGGGTCTGCTCTATCTCTGATTCTGCTCTGGACGGGAGTCTGAATTTCAAAGGCCTCAGTCCTTCTCTGATGAGGCAGTTTGCCCTGGACATGGGCCCAGAGAGGGACTTCTGAATGGGTGGTCCAGGTGCCAGAGTCTGCTCACCTCTGGACTGGGTTCTAAATTTCAAAGCTTCAATCCTTCCCCTTAATTCTTTAATGTTTCTTTTCTTATAGATAAAATTGAATTGCCCTGTTGTCTCTGATTCCTTTTCTCTTTTCTCATTCCATTCTTTCTCCCAGAACCAAAGCAATCTGCCTTATGCAAAAGGCACAAAGTCAATTCCAGAGCATTCCCATTCTCCTACCAGTCCCCACAGAGCATTACATCAAAAAATGTTTTTTCTTTAGCTCATTAGTGGTTAGGATGTTTGTGGGCCTACCTAAGGTGATTAGTGATGTGAAGGGGTGGTCATAGGTTGAGTTGTGTCTCTTAAAAATACATAGTAATGTTCTAACTTCAATTGCCTTAGTATGTGATTATTTTGGGGAGCTGAGTCATTGCTGCCAGATGTAATTTGCTGAGACAAGTGATGCTACACAAGTATGTATCTTTAATACACTATGGATGGTGTCCTTAAAAGAGAAGAAGGCACAGAAACGCTGGCACACAGGAAAGAGCCATGCAATACTAGAGGCAGAGAATGAAGCACATCCACTCTAAGGAATGCCAAGAGTTGCTGGTGATGATGAGAAGCTAGAAGAAGTAAGGAAAAACTTTTTCAAGAGCTATCAGAGGGAGCAATGCCCAAGAGCATCTGCATTTCAGAGTCTTAGCCTCTAGCTCTGTGAGAGAATGAACCTCAGTTGTATTGATTTCAAACAGTTTGGGAATTCAAGCAGAAGGCAGATGCAGAGAGAACTCAGCTCAGCTCAGCTCAGCCTGCTTGCAGCTTACCAAAAGTCCTCGGCTAGGTCAGTAAAGTTATGATTTTAGAAACATTAGCAAATTTGGTAGTTTTATTATCTGCATTTTCTGCATTGAGACCTAACTGGCTTACTCCCTCAGCACTTAATACACACTAGTAGCATTACACACTTTAGACTTCTGCTGTTGTGTTCCATTTCATTACCCACAAAACTAGGCAGGGTACCTTCTGGTGCAGACTCTATTGTTAAAGCATCTTCAAAGCATTCTTTGCTTTGTTTTCAGCTAAAACTTTATGGTGTAAATTGAGCATGCCCAGTAGCTTTCTGTCCATCACTTTCATGTTCATAACCTTTGACTGATGTTGCCTATGAATAGGCCAACCCTCTATGAATATGTACAGGCTCCCTGAATAACAACTCCTGTGAATCCTTTGTTCAAGGAGGACATTGCTTTGAAAATGACTCCCTTGTTTCCTTTGCTTGCTCCAGGCAATAAATCATTCTTCAGATGTTTACATATTGGCTGTGCTTATTTTGGCTTTGTTTTCAGCAAGATGCATGATCCATTGCATTCTGTGCCAATTCTAGCATAAGTTCTGTAAAACCTAAAATAGTTATTACCTGCCCTTTACAAGTGTGGTGGCTTCAAGTCTAAGTGCCTTAATTGAACACATCTTACAGTTCCGTGTATGGCTTATACAAATGAAAAGAAATGATACTGAGAAGGGCATGATGTAGCATTTCTATAATCCCAGCACATGGGAGATAGAAGCAGGAGGATCAGAATATTGAGGTCATCTGCTACATTCCATGTTCAAGGCCAGCCTGCACTGTATAAGACCTTGTCTCAACAAAACAACCAACCAAACAAAAAAGCCCTCATAAAGTGATTAAATGTTCCCACTTTCACAACTAAATATAGGTTCCAATTCTCTGAGAAGGGCAAACAGATGTCTTTTCCAACAAAGTGTCATTTGTCTACAAGGCCCTTACATTCTGGATCGAGGGATAAAACAAACACAGAGGGCCTAAGTCAGCCTCACAATATATCAAGGTCAAAACTATCAGCCCCTTTGTGAGTGAAGTCCAAGCTTATAAAGATGTTTCCAAAAAATGGTAAGACTAAACCTCAGCCAATTAGAAATATACTAATGTAACTGTTGCTTCACTAACCAGTTTTAGAGCTGACCTTTAAGCTGTGCTTAAAAGGAGCTTGCACATCCCTCTCACGGTCATCGCCATTTTGTATAAGTGAATGAACCCAATATGGTATAGTAATAAACATTCTTTGTTCTTGCATACTATTTGAGTCTGGGGTCTTCCTTCAGTATTTCCTTGGACTCTACACTCAAACCAAGACAATGACAAAATTAGAATACCCCAAAACACCAAAACATAGTACAGAAAAATAAAAACAAAAACCAAATAGTTGAAAAGAAACCCCAAGCCAGAGTGGTTGTAGTGGCACATTTCTATAATCCCAGTACTCATGAGGTGGAGGCAGGAGGATTAAGAGTCCAAACTCATTCATGGTTATATACCAAGTTTGAGGTCAGCCTAGGATATGTGATACTGTGTCTCAAATAAAATAAAATAGATTTAGAATAGCCATTGTGAAGCTATAAGACTTCACAATGGATTTTACAGTTTCATTATTGAACACACACATACAAAATTAAAAATTAGAAAAATTCACAATAGAGTTAGAACTAGAAAAAGGATTAGCTCACAACTTGTGTCTGTTACCTGCATTCTATCTGTCTAGAAATTCACTGAGATAGACTTTGGGTTTGATCAATTTTGGTGCATGATGTTTTTTTTTATTGCAACCTTTTTATCATAAAGCTTAGAAAATAAAACAAAAAAATCTGAACTCCCCAAACTCAAACCATTAGCCTCAAACTCTTTATTTTTAATTATTTATTTATCTCTTCTTTGAGAATTCTATATCCATTATCTTCACTCTTGAGAATGGGTAGGAGAGGTGATGTTCTGTATTAGAATGACAATTCCCCCAGGGAGAGAAGACAGAAGGCAAGGTTGCTTTATTATTAATTTATTTGACAGGTCCTCATTGGATGTGTTCTCTGAGAAAGGTGCTCCTGGGACTGCAGGATGAAAAGATGAATAAAGCATGATCCTTCTTCTCAGGGACTCCTGTTCGACAAGGGAGTCAGACATGTTAAATAATTACCATACAAAGTGAGAAATGCTGTAAAAAGGAGAACTACTGCTTTGTGGGTGGGAGTGGCTGCAGCACTTTCTGGAAAAATCATGGCCTGTCACCAAGCAGGAATATTGATGGTGAGAGGTCATGCTGAAATAAAAATCAAGCTTTCTTCTCTTTGCACTCATGAAGATGGCAGAGGAACATTTGTCTAATTCAAAGTCCAAACATGATGTCTAGGCTTGACAGTACTACTCTAGCTGATCCTTTTCTCCCTCATTATTCTAAACTTATACACCCATTTTTTTTTAAAAAAAAATTCTGATTGACTCAAGCTTTTATATGTTGATCATTTGAGACTTCTAGAAAGTAAGGCCTGTACCTTCCTGTTGTAGGTGTTCTTTCAGAAGCAAGACTTGATTCCCTCAAAGTTTACAGAGGGCTTACTTACCACAGAACAAAAATATAGTCTAAAAAGTGTGTATAAAATCAAAGAGATCTTTCATCCATACATGTGGAAGGAATTGAAAAATTACCAGCCTTACCCACAGTATGCTAAGCTAGCTATCTATCTACCTACCTACCTACCTTTTTTCTAGTCACTCTCCATTCACCCTTGTTCTTTTTATCTTTCTCAGTTTTTATTTTCTTACAAAGACTTTTTAACATGTGTACCACTGCTTACCCTCCTTTCCCTCCTCCCAGTCCCTCCCAATCCTCCTTCAGCATCCCTCAACACCCATCTCCCTATTCATTCCTCTAAGAGAGTACGGAGTCCCAAGGTGAGTCTGTTCAGTCTGGCATATCCAGTTGAGGTAACTCTGAATCCCTCATCCCAGTATTAAGGCTTGGTTAGGTGTTCTACTGTAAGAAACAGGCTCTCAGATGTCACTGAGGTTCCGCATACTGCCCATGCCAATCTACAGTCATCTACCTTTGGAGGGTTTAGTTCCTTTTCCTGATGGTTCCCCAGTGACTGTTTTTGATTCAGTGAGCTCCCCAGAACTCCAGTTAGTCATTTCTATAGGTCTCCTCATAGTCTCTATTCCTTTGCTCATATAGACTCTCCTCTCTCTCTTTAGCTGGACTAGGAGATCAGCCTGGTGCTTAGCTATGGATCTCTGCTTCTGCCTCTATTCACTGCTGGATGGAGGTTCTGTAATGACACTTAGTGTGGTCATTCATTTGATTATAGGGGAATTGCTGTTTAGGCACCCCTTCCACTATTGGTTGGAGATGTAGCCAGGGACATCTTGTGAGTTCTTGGAGGTTTCCCTAGCACTTGACCTCTTTGCAAACTTACATTGACTTCTTCTGTCAAGATATTTATCAGTTTTTTCTCCCTCTTTGTTATTCCTCTCACTCAAATATCTCCTTCTCTCATGATTTGTTCCCATATCTCCTTGGTCTCTACCTGCTATGATCCCAATTTCCTAAGGAGATCTTCTCTATTTTTTCTTCCTAGGAGAATTCATGGTTGTCTCTCTAAAGTTCCTTCTGATCCCAAACTGTGGTTTGCAGCTTGGGTATTTGCATTTTGTCTAAAATCCACTTATGAGTGAGTGCATTCAATGCCTATCTTCCTGGGATTGAGATACCTCACTCAGGTGGATATTCTCCAAATCCATCCATTTGCCTGCAAATTTTAGGATATCATTTTTTCTTACTGCTGAGTAGTATTCCACTGTGTAGATGTACCACAGTTTGTTAATCCATTCTTCAGTTGAGGGGCATCTAGGTTGTTTCCAGGTTCTTGCTATTACAAATAATGCTGCTATGGAACATAGTTGAGCCTTTGGCAGTATGGATGTATATGCTTTCCCAATAGTGGTATTGCTGGATCCTTGGGGAGATTGATTCCCAGTTTTCTGAGAAACTGCCATACTGCATTCTAGAGTGGCTAAACAAGCTTACACTCCCACCAACAATGGAGGAGTGTTTCCTTTGCTTGGCATCCTCTCCAGCATAGGCTGTCATCTGTGTTTTTGATCTTAGCCATTTTGATAGGTGTAAGGTAGTATTGCAAAGTTGTTTTGATTTGTATTTCTCTAATGGCTAAAGATATTGAGCAATTTTCTAAGTGCCTTTCAGCCATTTGTAACTCTTCTATTGAGAATTCCCCTTTTAGCTCTAAATCCCATTTTTTTGATTGGGTTATGCAAGGTTTTGGGCTCTAGTTTCTTGAGTTCTCTAATTTAGAGATCAGTCCTCTGTCAGATGTAGGGTTGGTGAGGATCTTTTCACATTCTGTAGTCTGTTGTTTTGTTTTAGTAACTATGTCTTTTGCTTTACAGAAACCTCTCAGTTTCAGAAGGTCCCATTTATTGTTTTTCTTAGTGTCTCTGCTACTGGTGTTATATTTAGGAAGTGGTCACTTGTGCCAATACATTGGAGGGTATTTCCCACTTTCTTTTCTGTCAACTTCAATGTGGCTGGGTTTATGTTGACGTCTTTGATCCACTTGGATTTGAGTTTTGTGCAGGGTAATAGATAAAGATCTATTTGCATTCTTCCACATACTACCATCCAGTTATGCCAACACCGTTTGTTGAAGATACTACCTTTTTCCATTACATATTTTTGACCACTTTGTCAAAAATTAGGTTTTCATAGGTGTGTGGGTTAATGTTAGGGTCTTCAGTTTGATTCCTTTGATCGACAAGTCTGTTTTTATGCCAGTCTCAGGCTGTTTTTATTACTGTAGCTCTATAGTATAGCTTTAAGTCAGGAATGGTGATTTCTCCTGAAGCCCTGCCCATACTTCCTGTTTGCCTTTGGCCAATCAACTTTTTATTAAGCCCATAGGCAGTACAAATATTTACATTACCAGCATAATCCCACTACATTTGTATTGTTTCCTTTGTTTCAATTTTATTGATTTCAGCCCTAGTTTGATTATTTCTTGCCTTCTATTCCTTTTTGCTTGCTTCTAATTGTTCTAGAGCTTTCAGCTGTGCTGTTAGGTCTCTTGTGTGATATTTCTCTAGGTTTTTCATGTAGGCACTTAGTGCTATGAATTTTCCTCTTAACACTGCTTTCATTGTATCCCATAAATTTGGGTATGTTATGGATTCATTTTCATTGAATTCTAGGCTCTGATTTCTCTCTTTGTTTCCTTTTTGACCCAGAGGTGTTTCAATTGAGAGATGTTCAGTTTCCATGAATTTTTAGGCTTTCTGTGATTTTTGTTGTTGTTGAACTCTAAATTTAGACCATAATTATCTGATAGGATACAAAGAGTTATTCTCATTTTTTTTGTATGTATTGATATTTACTTTATGACAGAGTATGTGGTCAATTTTAGAGAAAGTTCCATGGAGTGCTGAGAAAAAGGCATATTCCTTTGTGTTTGAGTGGAAAGTTCTGTATATATCTATTAAGTCCATTTGAGTCATAACATCTGTTAGATCTCTTATTTCACCATTGAATTTCTATCTGGTAGACCTATGCATTGGTGAGAGTGGGGTATTAAATTCTCCCACTATTAATGTGTGGGGTTTGATATGAGATTTTAAGCTTTAGTAGTGTTTCTTTTACATATGTAGGTGCCCTTTTGTTGGGGGCATAAATGTTCAGGATTGCGGCTTCATCTTGGTGGGTTTTTCCTGTGAAAAATAAATAATGATTTTCCTGGTCTCTTTTGACTGATTTTAGTTAGAAGTCTATTTTGTTAGATATTAGGATGGCTAACTTGTTTCTTAGGTCCATTTGATTGGAAAGTCTTTCCAACCCTTGATTCTGAGCCAGTGTCTGTCTTTAAAGTTGAAGTGTGTCTTCTGTATGCAGCAAAAGGATCGATTTTGCTTTTGTATCCATCATGTTAGGGTGTGTCTTTATAGGTAAATTGAGTCCATTGATATTAAGGGATATTAATGACCAGTGCTTGTTATTTCCTTTTTTTTGGTCAGTAATATGTATGTGTGTGTCTCCCTTCTTTGGGTTTTTCTTTTGTGGAATTATCTGTTGCTTGTGATTTCATGGTTATATCTAGGGTTGGAGTCTTCCCTCTAGTGTTTTTTGTAGGGCTGGAATTGTGGGTAAGTATTGTTGAAATCTGGTTTAGTCATGAAATATTTTGTTTACTCCGTCTATGGTGATTGATATAGTAGTCTTGGCTGGCAACTGTGGTCTCTTGGCATCTGTATAACATCTGACCAGGACATTCTGGCTTTCATTGTTTCCATTGAGTAATCTGGTATTATTCTGATGGGTCTGCCTTTATATGTAAGTTGGCCTTTTTTCTTTGCAGCTTTTAGTACTTTTTCTTTGTTCTGTAGGTTTTGTGGATTGATTATTATGTGGCAAGCAGACTTTTTTGGGGGGTTCTAATCTATTTGGTGTTTTGTATGCTTCTTGTATCTTTATAGGCATTCCCTTATTTAGGTTGGGAAAGTTTTCTTCTATGATTTTGTTGAATATATTTTCTGTGCTTTTGAGCTGGTATTCTTGTCCTTCTTTGATTCTGATTATTCTCAGGTTTGGTCTTTACATGGTGTCCCAGATTTCCTGTTACTACTTTTTTAGTTTTCATGCTTTCTTTGACTGACATATCTATTTCCATTATTGAATCTTCCACTCCAGAGATTCTCTCTTCCAACTCTTGGATTCTGTTGCTTATGCTTGTATCTGTAGTTCTGGTTTGTTTCTTCAGGTTTTCTATTTCCAGCATTGCCTCAGTTTGTGCCTTATTTATTGCTTCTATTTCAAATTCTAATTCCTGGAATGTTTTCTTCACTTGTTTGTTTTCTTTTTTCTGGGTTTTCTTTATTTTCTTCCAGGGATTTGTTAATCTCTTCTATGTTTTGTTTGTATTTTCTTCTATTATTTTTAATGAAATTTTTTATATCTTCTTTTAAGGCTTCTATAATCTTAATAAAGTTGTTTTCAAGGTTGTTTCCTTCTGTTTCCTCTTCATTGCTATGCTCAGGTCTTGATGTTGTAGAACCACCAGCTTCTTCTGGTGGTGTCTTGTTGTTCTTTATGTTGTTATATGTATTTTTGCACTGGCGTCTTTCCATTGCTTCCTTGGTTCACTCTTAGCTCATGGTGGGCTCTTAGTCAGTTGTGGGCCCTGGGAGCTGTGTGTCTCCAGTAATTTCATGGGTTGCTCTTAGTCACTGTTCATCGGTTGTGGGCCAAGGGGCTGTGCCTATCTATCTAATCTGTCTTCATTTTAGACCATTTCAAGTCCTTTGTTTTAGAGAGTACACTGAGATTTCATTTTTTCTTTTTAGATAATTTATTTTTATTTTTAAATTATGCACATATATGTGTATGAATATGTGAACATACTATACCGGTAATAGGTCAGAGATACTAGATCGTCTAGAGCTGGAGCTATAGGTGGCCATGAGGCATCTGACATGGGTGCTGGGAGTCTTTCCAACCCCTAATGAGGTTTCTTTAGTGTTGCTCACCCTAACAAATTTCAATGGTGTCTGACAGGATGGATGACACACAAATAGAAAACAGATTCATCTTACAGTTTCATGGTGATTTCTGTTTCCTTTCAGAGGTGACTCTCCAGCCTTTTTACTAGCACAAGAACTCACTTGCCAGATTCATTGGTGCTACTTCCTGCCCTCTGGTACTTGGTTGGACTCAGCCAAAGGGAAGCAAGTGCTGATCACAGAAGATTATTGGCCTCCAGCTTCTTCCAGGAAGGCTGTTCAAAACTGCACAGCACATTTCATGCTGCTCTGAACCCTCCCAGTCTTCAGGTTCCAGTAATTTTCTTCCCCTTGCTCCTTCATTTCCCTGTTGCTACTAGCTACTCCTTGTAATTTCCCTGTGGCATCCCCTATTTTTATCAATAGTTGCTTTATTAAACTCATCTCACATTATTCTTGCTGTTTGTGATACAGTGTAGTCCTGCAAGATCATTTTACAAGTCAGAAATATTAAGTGCCTTATTAAACTAACCATAAGTTGAATCCCTTTCTAAAGAGAAGAATTCCTCTGCAAATAAAAAAAAATCTTTTCTTTTTCCTTTCTAATTTTCTATGTTTGTTCACTGAGGTTATGTCAAACACTGCTGTTTTCCATGCTATTTCAAATTAAGGGCATTTAGACCTACTTAAAATATATCCCATTCTTTATCCTCATAAAGTAGCCACAAATATTTGAAGCCATGTCCTATTTTTTCCCTCAAGGTTTGTCTTCATCATGATAAGCTATTCTCTTTCCATTAAGTCCAACAGACACTTCTGTGGCAGAATATTACATTTGTTCAACATCCTGATTTATCTTCTCTAATTATCCTTGGTTAGAGGCATCTAAATTGCCAGACCTATATGTAATCCACATCAGAATTATAGGTAAACCCCCAATGAAAAAAAATAAAACTTGGGGGAAAAGGTCAATGTAAACTGAGTTTATTAGTCTATAGACTACCGAAGCATAATCAAATTATCAGAAACTATGTCATGTCAGAAGTCCCATGGAAGAAGTATGTATTTGCATTGTGTAGTCAGTGTCACCAGCCATGGTCTGACTAGGGCAGAAAGGCTTCACTTCCTTCATTCTTGCTCTCACTGTGTATGGCACATGGTTTGGAACTGTGGTCACTGCCCCCTTTCCCTGTCCCTGTCCAATCATGCTTGTCTTCTGGTTAACCAAAGCTCTTTGACTTTTCCACATGTAAGGCTGTTAAACTAGTTTTCTCTATTCTGTTTGTGTGTAGCCACTGGTATTTTCTTGCACAAGATGCTCCATGCCATTTGTCTCTGGTTCACTGCTTTTTGCATTGAAAATTTCATCTTGAACCTTGTTGCTGTGATTAAAAATTAGTAATCAAAAGCAACTGGGGGAGGAAACGGTTTATTTGGCTTATACTTCAGCATTGCAGCCCACCATTGGGGGAAGTCAGGGAAGGCACTCAAGTGGGAGCTGTGGCAGGAACCATGGAGGATGGCTGCTTATTGGCTTGCTCCTCATGGCTTGCACAGTATGCTTTTCTGTATAACACAGGACTACTTGCCTAGGGATGATATCATCCACAGTGGGCTGGACTTTTCTGCATCACACATTAGTCAAGAAAATGCCCCACAGATAGGCCTACAGGCCAATCTAATGGAAGCATTCTTTTCAGTTGAGATTCTCTCTTTGTAGGTGACCCTTGTAAGGGTTCCTGGCACATAGAAGCTATGTGGTAAACGTGTTAGTCCCATAACCTGACATGGTGCCAGGTGAGACAAGAATTCCTGGCACATAGTGGCCATGTAGTAAATCCAGCATGGCTCCTGCAGAACATGCTGCTTTACAGAGGGCACGCCTCTAGTCATGGATTTGTATTCTGTGCCCTTCTGTTCTCTTATAAAGAGACTCCATGTGAAAGCTGGTCTCTTTTCTTTTCTATTTCTCTTCCCTTGTACTTACCTGGCAACTTTCCTGAATATACTCTAGTGTGGCACTGGTAGTGTGTGTCTGTTCTCATATGTGAAACCAACCCTACCCTGTGTCGAGTGTCAAAGAACTAATCAGCACAAAGAACTAATCAGCACAAACCTGATGTTGAAATGAAGACTAACCAAATATATTTAAGAAACCCTCCACAAAATAAATCAAATTTCATAAAAGTGTTATGATGAGACTGTTTCAGGTTACCAGGAAGTTATTGGTTCTATATGGTCATCTAGACCATTTCTCCCAGAAAATTATCTTCATCAGCATCGTTGATTCTGGGCTGCTGGAAAATTTGCACCAGTTCCAGCCAGTGTGGGAAAAGAAAAAAAATACATAAGAGCCATTCATACCAGGAGCCAGAATATTATAACACCCATTGTTTTAAGCTATGCCATGAATTCAGGCAGTTTCCTTTAACTCCTCCCAGATCGCAGGTGACACTTGTCAGGCTTTTGGCTGATAATAGATAGATTTCCATAGTAACTCTACCCTGTCTAGCAAAACACCCCTTTGACTGTGAACCTCCCTCAATCCTAGCACCTAAGGCTTTTTGACTGTGGGCTTCCCGCCATTTCAGGTGCCTAAGGCTGTGTGTGCTTTTTCATACTGAGTCCCTATTTAATTGCTGCTGAATAATGAAGTTCCAGAGCGTGATTGGAATTTTGTCCTGCTCTCATTTCCTTCGTGTTCTTGTTCTGCATTTGTCTCGCTCCCTGATTTAGGTCTACGTTGAAAACCCTGCTGGTTGGGGCACATTGAGATATTTTGGAACCTCAAAGTAAAATCTATCATGTGTCAACATTTAGTGAGTGAGAATTCAATCTTATGTTCATTCCTAACTGCAAAGGAGGCTGGGAAATATAGTTGAACATATATGTGCTTAGCCACAGCTCCATTTCTATGCAAGAAGGGAAGGACATATTTTGGCAGTTAAGTGTCAGTTTCCATTACTAAGTTTACCCTTTTCTACTCTGTATATCCTTAACTTATCTAGCTATTCACTAGTCTATCCACTCATGAGCCATTCATTAAAAACTTAGTACCACGTACTAAGATGGGCTCTTCCAGTAGGAGGAATGCAAAAATTAATGAGTACTGATAATGTAATGAAATAATGAAAATCTATTTGAAGCTTCTTTGTATCTCTAATAGTTTATGACACCTTTGCATGTTACTTAATTTACCCATTCCATTCATATTTGATGAGCTCAATATCAATTATCTCTTCTAAATCTATGGTCAATATATTGAATAGTCAGAGATAAGAATAAAACCTTTAGGAAGCCACTAATACTTTTGCCTAGGTTTGCTTGATTTAGCAATGAGATCTTAGGAGATAAGGCTGTTCAGTCACTAAAAATCAACTCAACTCACTCAGTCTGTCCCTAAGGATGTCTTTATGGGCTTTGTTAATGACTTGCTAATTTTCAGCTTCTTGCTGGCTACCACATTCTTAGATATTCCACTTAGATGTTTCTGTCAGTAATGCAAATCAAATGGCCAGATGTTACTCATCCCAAGTGAATCTTTGACTCTTAATACCACTTCAGTCTTTCAGTCTTCATAAATAGTTCTTTCGGTAACATACTCTAGGACCTTGTTCTACAAATTGCTCATTAATATATGGAGATGGAGTACTCTTTTATCCTCTTAAGAAAGGAGGACCCTCTGACCTGTTTATGCTTTTAGCACCTCTCAAATCACGGTTCTTCAGACTTACTAAATACAACCTCATGTTCAGGTTTTTCCAGGGTCTTGGGATAGATAAGTGGTTCAAGATGAAGAACTTAAAAAATATGTTACCTTCTTGTATTCTTTTCACCCTTCTTTATCTCCATATTACATTACTATATTACTACTACTGTTATATTGGGTTTTTTTTTTTTTGAGACAAGATCTCAAGTAGCACAGGCTGACCTCAACTTAGTATGTAACCAAAGGTGATCTTGAATTCCTGATCCTCATGCCTCCACTTCCCAAGTGTTGGGGTTATGTGGAAGGCATGGAGCTCCCTGCGCTCAGCTCATAGATAAACATTAAAGGAACCAGGAAGTGTTAAAGATACACACTCATTATTTCAAAGGAAGGAATGCATCATCTATTATCTGCCCAGAAGGGTGAAAGCAGATGTGCTTAATAGCTTGATGTCCTTTGTGCTGTGTGCCTGAGACCATACCAGGTCTTCCACCAGACCCTTGTCATTGAGCTTGTCAATATATAGAATCTATCATCATAGAAAATGTAACACATGCTTTACAAAGAGTTTTGATGTATTGATGTCTTACTTAAGCTTTATTGTACACATGAGGTTAATTATCACTAGAAAAGTTTTCACCAAATTGTTCTCTGCTCAAATATGCCTAAAACAAACTACTCAGTTGTTCAAAGTTTGAACAAATGCCACTTACTGATTTGTGTTGAACTGAACTACCTTCTTGCCTCTCATGGATTGTTACTTTGCTGGCTGTGGTTGTCTTAGAGACACCCCCCCCGAGATTATATAAGCAGGCTTTTTAAAGATAGCATCTTACCAAGTACTCTTGGATGGCGAGCTGGTACTTGCTGTGTAGACCAAGCTGATCCCAAACCCATAGAAATCTACCTCCCTCTGCCACTTTAGTGCTGGGATAAAAAGGCATGTACCACCATCTAACTCTATTTGGTTTATTCTATATAGTCCAAATACTATTCTTAATACAGAAGAGTATGAAAATGGTTCTGGAGCTGTAGAGATGGCTCTGCAGTTAAGAGCATTGCCTGCTCTTCCAGAGAACCCAAATTCTGGATTCAATTCCCAGCAACCACGTAGCAGCTCAATGTCTATAAGTCCTGTTCCGGGAGACCCAACACCCTCACACAGTCATACATGTAGAAAAAAATAAAATACAAATGATTTATTTAAAAAAAGAAAATGGCTCTGAGTTACATCCTCTGTCATGTTAATGTTTCCTGCCTTGAGTAATACTACCCTGTTCCTTATTTCTTTCTTTTTACTCTTGTAATAAACAGGGACTAAAATAGCTCAGGCTGACCTTGAACTCTCTCTGTAGCTGAAGACCTTGAACTTTTGTCCTCCTTTTTTCACCTTTCTAGTGCCTGGATTACAGACATGTGCTGACACACTGCTCTCTTGTTTTTAAAATTGAAAATGATTTTTTCATACAATATATTCTGATCACAGTCTTGCCTCCCCTATCTCCTCTCAGATCTTCCCCAACTACTCACCCACCGAACTCCATGCTCTTTCTTTCTGTTTAGAAAACAAATAGACAAATAACAAAACAGAAAAAGCAGAATTAAACAAAACAAAAAACCAGCAAAAATAAAGAAAAAGCCCAAGAAATACATGCACATGCAGATAAACACACACACACACATACACACTAAAAGTCCACAAAATCAGAAACCATAATATACAAGCAAAAGACCAATAAGGTTAAAAAACATGCCCTAACAAAGCAATATGAGACAAAGAAAAAAAAAACAGCAAAAAAACAAAACAAAACAAAAAAAACCTCTCTCCAAAAGTATCCTGGACTTCTTTTTGCATTGGCCATCTACTGCTGGGAATGGGCCTGCTCTTAAGTGTGGTTTGTATACCTAATGAGATTTCATTGGAGAAAATTAATTTTTCCTTTGTAAGCTGTTGTCTATTGGAAATATCTCTTTGGTTAGTGATAGGAGCTTGACTCTACTTCTGACCTTTCTTGCCTGCCTTGGACCTGTTTAGATCTTGTGCATACTAACATAGTCCCTATGAGTTCACCCATGCGTCAGTCCCCTTCTACTAGATTTATTTATTGATTTAAAAAGTTTTTTTTCCCATATCTTCCACTGCCTCTCCTCTCTTGCCTCCTCCCAGTCCTCCCTCAGCCTCCCCCCATCCTTCAAACTATGGGAGCTGGTTTCTTTTTTCTTCTGCCTCAAGTGAGCTTTCTTAGTTTGATGGTTTGATGCTGGCTCCCTGACCCATTGAGACCTCCTTATCTTCCCCAGCTTACCTGCTTTCTCCTATGAACAATACTCAAGCATATTTTGTCACTCTAATTTATTTTGTCAGTAATTTTTTTTTATTTTCTATAATACCTTGAAGTGGTCCAGTATAGGTTAATATTTTGGCTAATGTTTCGCAGTTCCTTGCTTTCTTCCTAGATATAGCTCTGAGAATCAGAGTTGAGCTACATATAGATTTGTGATGTGTATGCAAATGAACACGTGATAAGCATATTTACTGTTGAATACCATTTCTCTCCATACATCTAATCAGTGTTTAGGATATTGGCTGATAATTATAATATAATTTGAGGCCTAGGGACTGCTAGTAGTGTTCAAAATTTTATGTACAAAGTCTTCATCCGGTAGATGAAGTCTATTTTTTGAGACAAAGTTTCATGTATCTCAGACTGACCTCCAATTCACTGTGTATCTGAGGATGATCTCGAACTTCTCATCTTTCTGTTTATACCTTCTAAGTGCTGTGTTTATAGGAGTGCAGCATCATACTGGGTAGATGTGGTGCTGAGAACTGAATTCATGGCTTCTCACATGCTAGGAAGGCACTCTACCAAATAAAATACATTTCTAGCATCAAATCCTTTCTGATAGATACTAAGGAAAAAATAAAAAGTTTTAGAAAATATTTTTGAAATTAAATAATAATTACACCATTTCCCCTTTCCTTTTCCTCACTCTAGCATCTCCCATATAACCACTTATTCTATTTCAAATTTCTTACCTCTTTTTCTGTAATTGTTAATATGTGTAATTGTTTAAGATAAATTAATAAATACATATAATATTTAGATAATACTTAGATCTATAATACATATAATATTTAGGTAATATTTAGATCTATACTTAATGTATATTTCTAAACTCCTAAACATACAAGTACAATGTGCTCAATCCATATAATGTTACTTTTATGTGTATGATTTGCCTTTATGGAGCTTCCAATTTAACCAGGATAAGCAAAATTACATGAGAAATGATTAGAAAATAGGTGCTAGAGATATGAACTCAGGTCCTTACACTTGGACTGCAAGAGCTTTCTTTACACACTGAGCCATTTCCCCAGCCCCAGCAATAACATGCTAATGAATAGGTAATTACTAAATTGAATATTTTTCTTAAGTTTTGTTTTATTTTGCTTTGTTTTCAGAGATAGGGTTTCTCTGTGTAGGCCTGGCTATCCTGGAACTCACTCTGTAGACCAGGACAGACTTGAACTCCCAGAAATCTGCCTGCTTCTGCCTCCTGAGTGCTTGAATTAAAGGTATACAACACCACTGCTGAGCTCATTTTTTTTTAATCACAGAAGAGAGTTAAATGGAAGTATAGATATGGGTTAGATCTTGTATAGTATATGTATGGCTGTAATTCAGTCATGTATCCATGAGGCTCTAGGTTCAGCTCTTTGTGCAGCCACAAGCAAAACATATTTGTAATGTATTTTATCTCTTAGTAAAGATTGTCTTGGTGAAAGCAACCCTTCTGTAAGCATCAGAGAATGCAGCCTTGGTTTTTCTTATTTGAGGCACCGATGGTCTTGCAGTGGTAAAAGAGGCAGGGAGAGCTCACAGCTTCTACCTAAATACTTGTGTGGAACAGATGGTGGTTCTTAAAAGCTATCATGTATGAAATGTCAAAAGGTTTAGGTGGAACTCAAAACTGTTTCAAGATAATTGGACAAGAAGCTCCTATGATTTGCCCATGATCCTTTGTGAAAGAGACATGCTCTATTGTGGAGTTCTTTTGTTTTGTTCTCCTTATGCTTACATCAGAGCTGGTAGCCTAATAGTCCATTATCAGATGCTACTGGGAGTGTGCCCTGATTGGGCTATCTTTCTTTCATGTTTTTCTTCATAGAGTCCTTGTTGAGACCTCGCTTTTTCATTTTATATCTCTAGGTAAAGTTGGGGGAAACTTTGGTCTCTTTATCCACAATTTCCAAGTTTTATATTTCCAGTTGAGTTCTCTTTCTTTTGTTAAGAAATTATATTTTTAGTAAGTGTGTAACATACTGGGCTTTATAATGATATTTTCATATATGTATCATTATATTTCAATGTTTTTGCACCTCATCCCCTTTTTATGACCCCCTCCATCTTTTCTACAAGCTTTCTGTTTATTTTCATTTATTTTAAGAGATCATTTATTTGTTTATTTATACTAATAAATGGTGTGCATGTGGAGGTTAGAGGACAATTTGCTAGAGTCAGTTCTCTTCTTTCTCTGTGTGCATCACAGCATTCAGACTTTTAGCACTGGGCTTGCTAGGGAGTGCCTTTACCTACTGAGCCATCTTGGAAGCCCTTGTTTACAATATTTTAAATTCCCTGTGTGAAGGGATAATAAACTTATAAAGATAGTAAATATTTTAGGCTTTGTGAGCTGTTATGTCTCTTATAGCTACTCTACTGTATTAGTCAAGGTTGTCTAGAGTAGTAGGATTTATAGAATGAATCTCTCACTCATTAGTGGACTCTAAACAAACAAACAAACAAGAAAAAAGCAAAGCATGCCCAAGCTGCAAACCACAATCACTGAACAGCTTGGGATCAGAAACACCCTGGACTGACTCCTTGGATCCCACTCCCCCTAGAGGAACACCTGACTCAGTCTTGAGGTTGGGGGGAGAAAACTGGATCTGCCAGGAGTGGAGGCTGAACTAAGCAATATTGGGACCTTGGGACCTTGGGACCACCTGCCCACGGTGGGGATGGGGAGTTGTGGAGAAGAGAGAATGACCTGATGTGGTGGGAGGGGGAAGGGACCTTGAATAAGGATATACAAGGATAGAAAGTGTGACTTCTTTTTTCATAATAATGAAATAAAAATTAATAAAAGAATGAAACTCTCTGTATATAGTTAAAGATATTTATTTGAATGATTTATAGGATGTAGCCCTGCTAACTCACAATGGCTGGCTGTGAATGGAATGTCCAAGAATTCAGTAGTTGCTCAGTCCTCAAGGCTGAATATCTCGGCTGGTCTTCAGTATACACTGGAAACCTGAAGAGCTATACTTCAATGCCAGTGAAGGAATGGACTTGCTAGTAAGGTAAGGGAAAACAGCAAAGAGAAAGGGCTTCCATTTTCCATATCCTTATATAAGCTTTCAGCAGAAGGTGTGGCCCAAATTAGAGTGGGGTTTTTCTAGTTCAAAAAATCTGAATTAAAGATTTGTCTTCCTACTGTAAGATTTGAATTAAAGATATCTTTCTACCTCACATGAATCCAGAGTAGAAGTATAAATTTCTATTTCAAATTAAGAAAAAAAATTCTCTCACAGTTGTGCCCTCCATTTGGGGGTTTTAGTTAATTCTAAATGTAGTGAAGTTGACAACCAAGAATAGTCCTTGCATCTACTCTGCCATTCTAGAGAGAAAGCAGACATAAATAATGCAGAAATAAATGAGTGCATCTGTTTTCTAATAAATCTATAAGAGAAGCTGATGGACCAGATTTTGCCCATGGGTCAAAATTTGGCAGTCTTAATTGTATACTAACTTTTTTTCTTATTTCTGAGATCCTGTTCTCTAATTTTATATCTCTTATTAAAGTTCGTTGAAAATAATCAACATCTTCCTTCATAACTTCTGAGGTTTATATTGTCTATTGATTTATTTATTAAAAAACAATTTTAGTACTTATAATGAATTTTATTATAACGTTTATATGTGTATACCATTACTCTTTGCTCATATAAGCCCCTGTCATGTTCTCTTGTCCCCATCTTCGTTTTTTGCTGTTCCCTTTCCTCCTTGCAAATAGACTATATCTTAGTTTTATCTAGGTCACTTTGATAAAATATATTGACAAAGGCAACACAATAGAGGAAAGGTTTATTTGGCTTATAATTATAGATCATAATTCAGTGGGGGAAGGTAAGGCAGGAACTCAAGTCAAGAACTTAAAAGTATGCCTGTGTGCTATTTTACACAGAATTAGTTTTGATCAAGGAACTCACTTTACAACCAAAGAAGTGTGACAGGAACTACTCTTAATGGCTGGTAGATGAATTTATCACAGCCACTTTTCTTATATAGTTTAGACCGACTGCTTAGGGAATGGTGCCACCCACAGTGGGCTGGGTCCCCCTATATCAGTTAATAATGAAAATAACACCCTACAAACATACCTATCAGCCAATATAATTTAAGGAATTCCTCAATTGAGGTTCTATTCCCAGATAACATTAACCAGGATAATGTAAAAAAAAAATCTGGATCAACATGTAAGAGAAAAATATGTTTTTCCCCTTATATTTTTATTACCCTCTCTTGTTCCCATGTATACCTGACTTAGAACCTGCCTCTCTTCTACATGTATTTTATTACAGATTTCATATGTGAGAGAACTATAATACATATAACAAATATAAACAATATTTATTTTTCTGAGTCTGGCTTATTTCTTATAATATGGTTTCTCGTTCCATCTATTTTCTTTGTGACTGAATAAAATTCCATTGCTAGTTGATCCCCAATGAGGCTTCTCCATCTAACATCCGTTGAATACATTCCAGAAAGCCTTCCATGGGCTGTTGTTTCCTACACAGCTTCCTGTGTATTTCTTATTTTGGTAGTTCTGGCCCATGGTTGGATGTCATTCACTTCTTTCTCCCATCTTCTGCTGGACTGCAGAGGAGTGAATATGATCCTGTTCATTCTCTACTGGGAAAAATAACTTGCAAATTGCAGACTGAGAAGATGGCATATTCCTCCTGTGGGAGAAGCTAGGAAGCCACTACAATTCCTGCCATATCTTTCTCTTCCATCCTTCATGAATTCGGGAAATGAAATAATTAAATAATTTCCCACCTGTATTCCAATGTATCTTCAGGGGATGAAAGAGTGAATTAAATATTTCCTAATGGAATATTGTGTGCTCTAACTTGGAAAATGAATGATCGTTAGATAACTGAGAAAGGACAAGTTCACTAAATATCTCATTGATACTGAAATGTGAATAACTAACTTAAACATTTTAATTCCATATATCTGCTGCTGGAACTACCATGCCTGTCCTAGGGAGAGACTATATCTGAATCATGCTTATTTATGACTTCTTTTATTATGATTGTTATTCTCTAGGGCTTAGTTTAAACCCTTCTTTCCTTTAGTGCAGGGGTTGGCACTCTATAGTCTTTGGATGAAATTTAGCTTATCACTTGTTTTGATTAAGTTTTATTGGAATAGTCATTACCATTAATCTGCATGTTGTCTATGGCTGATTTCTTATTGCAATAATGAAGTGGAGCAGTTTCATTGGAGACAGTATGGTTCATAAAGCTTAAAATATTTACTGTCTAGCTCTTTAGAGATGTTCACTAACTGCTGTTCTGGGAACTATCCATTGCCATCATTATGAAGTCCATAGAAAAATGATTAGTGAGGCATCATTCATTTTTTTCTATAAAACCTTGACTATATTTAACATGAACAGAATATCACAATATGAGCCATTTCTATTTCAAATACTTAGCAGCCTCAAATGACCAGTGGTTCTTGTATTGGGAATATGGTTTAAATAGCACTGTGTTGAGTATTACATTGTGAAAGTTGTCCAAGTTTACATGCTTAAATCCAGATCATTAATTTCCCTGGATGAATATTCATGGTGATTTATTCTTTTTTCAGTTAATGGGCAATTGAGTTTTCAAAAAAAAATATGTGTTATTACAACAAATATAAACAAGAACATTTACAAATCTTTCTCCTGGAGCTGCAGAGATGGCTCAATGATTGAGAGCACTTGCTGTTCTTCCAATGGACACACATTCAGTTTATGACAACCATCTTGGGCTGATCAAAACTGCCTGTAACTCCAGCTCCTGAAGATCTTGAGACCCTGATCTTCCTGGACACCAGCATGCATACATATTCACATAAGATACAAATATACATATAATTTAAAGTAATAAAACAAATTAAAATAAAAATCAGGTCTAGAGAGATGCCTTGGTAGTTAAGAGTACTGTCCACTCTTCCAGAAGATCCAGGCTTGATTATTAACACCTACATGGCAGCCTATGCTGGAGGGAATGTGGAATAAGGGGAACACTTCTCTATTGCTGGTAGGAATGTAAACTTGTACAGCCACTTTAGAAATCAGTATGGTGGCTTCTCAAAAAACTGAGAATCAATTTACCTCATGATCCAGCAATACCACTCTTGGGCATATACCCAAAGGATGCATATTCTTACCACAAGGAAATTTGCTTAACTATGGTCATAGCAGTATTATTTGTAATAGTTAGAACCTGGCAACAATCTAGATGCCCCTCAACTGAAGAATGGATCAAAAATATGGTATATTTACACAATGGAGTAATGCTCAGCAGTAAAATAATATATACCTTGAAATTTGCAGGCAAATGGATGAAACTAGAAAATATCACACTGAATGAGCTAACACAGACCCCAAAAGATAAACATGATATGTACTCATTCATAAGTAGAGTTTAGATGTAAAGCAAGAGATAACCAGACTAAAATCCACAACCCTTGAGCAGCTTGGTAACAAGGAGGAACTTAAGAAAGACATCCATGGATTCCCCCTGGGAAATGGGAATAGATTAAGAACCCCTGAGTGAGGCAACAGCAGACTTGCATGTTTGGTGTATCCAGTTAATTCAAGAAAATGGAGACCGAACAGCCAGAAGAAACCTTTCCCAACACTGAAACCAATGGTGAATCTGGTAAACCCCCTGCAGGAGATATGGAAGAGGAACAAGCTTTTAAAAGATCTTTAAAAGTATCTTTAAAAGATACTGATGAGATGGTTGAACTGCGCATTTTGCTTCAGAGCAAGAATGCTGGGGCAGTGATTGGAAAAGGAGGCACGGACTGCAATGCCAATGTTTCAGTCCCAGACAGCAGTGGCCCCGAGCACATACTGAATATCAGTGCTGATATCAAAACGATTGGAGAAATTCTGAAGAAAATCATCCCTACCTTGGAAGAGGGCCTGCAGTTGCCATCACCCACTGCAACTAGCCAGCTCCCACTCGAATCTGATGCTGTGGAATGCTTAAATTACTAACACTATAAAGGAAGTGACTTTGACTGCGAGTTGAGACTGTTGATTCATCAAAGTCTGGCAGGAGGAATTATTGGTGTCAAAGGTGATAAAATTAAAGAATTTTGAGAAAACACCCAGACAACAATCAAGCTTTTCCAGGAATGCTGCTCTCACTGCACTGACAGAGTTGTTCTTATTGGGGGAAAGCCTGATAGGGTTGTAGAGTGCATCAAGATCATCTTTGGCCTTATATCTGAGTCTCCCATCAAAAGACGTGCTCAACTTTATGATCCCAACTTTTATGATGAAACCTATGATTATGGTAGTTTCACAATAGTGTTTGATGACCACTATGGACATCCTTTGGAATTTCCCATGTGAAGAAGAGGTGGTTTTGACAGAATACCCCCTCCAGGTGGGCGTCCCCTGCCTCCTTCCAGAAGAGATTATGATGACATGAGCCCTCGTCGAGTACCTCCACTGCTGCCTCATGGTCGAGGTGGCCATGGTGGCAGCAGAGTTCGGAATCTTCTTCTTCCTTCACTTCCACCACCCAGAGTGGGAGATCTAATGGCTTCTGACAGAAGAGGAAGGCCTGGAGACCCCTGTGATGGCATGGTTGGGTTCAGTGCTGATGAAACTAGGGACTCTGCAATTGACACATGGAGTCCATCAGAATGGCAGATGGCTTATGAACCACAGGGTGGTTCTGGATATGATTATTCCTATGCAGGGGCTCATACGGTGATCTTGGTGGACCTATTATTACCACACAAGTAACTATTCCCAAAGATTTGGCTGGATCTATTATTGGCAAAGGTGGTCAGAGGATTAAACAAATCCGTCATGAGTGAGGAGCATCCATCAAAATTGATGAGCCTTTTGAAGGATCCGAAGATCGGATCATTACCATTACAGGAACACAGGACCAGATACAGAATGCACAGTATTTGCTGCAGAACAGTGTGAAGCAGTCTGTAGATGTTGAAGGATTCTAATGCAAGATAATTCTTTCTTTTTTATAGTGTGAAGCAGTATTCTGGAAGGTTTTTCTAAGACTAGTGAAGAACTGAAGGAGTCCTGCATCTTTTTTTTGTTTGTTTGTTTTTAATCTGCTTCTGTTTAAAAAAGTCAACATTCCTCTGCTTCATGGGTTTTCTGCATTTGAGGTATAGTGAACTCTTTGCTGTTAACCAGATGTAATGTTTTAGTTCCTTACAAGCAGGGTTGGGGGGGGAATGGCATGCAAAAACTAAAATTGAAATTTTGAAACGGCAGCAGAGTGAGTGACTTTAATTTTTTGTTCATTGTTGGTGGTTTTTTTAAAAAAAATCCCACCTTGCTTCGTGGTCACTTGTAACATTGGGGGAGGGGTGGGACATGGAGGAAAGTAATAGTCCACATGTCCCTGGCATTTGTTCAGAGCAGTGTGCAGAATGTAATGCTCTTTTGTAAGAAATGTTTTATGATTTTTAAAATGAATTTAGTGAATCTAAAAAAAAAATCTCCTGAGTAAATTGAGATCGTAGCAGGAGGGGGCAAAGGGAGGTGGGAAGAGAACATGAAGGAATAGGATGATTGAGGTAGGAGAGTGGGGTAGAAAGAGAGAATAATAAAATAAAGATCTTGATAGAGGGAGCCATTGCTGGGTTAGAGAGAAATCTGGTGCTGTGGAGAGCTGCGTGTAGCCATGCCTTGCATTCTCCCTGCACGAAAAGATGGTGCTGGCTTCCGTCCTCCACCTTCCACATGGTCAGCGCTCTCAGTGACAAACTATCCCATAATTCACTAGGCTGAGGATCTGGCTTGCTTCTGCGTACCTGGACCTATAGGCAGTGCCCACGTGGCATACTGGGGTTGGCTGCCCAGAGGCTATTTAGGCTGCCGGCAGTTTTCCCCAGAAGCAGGAGAAGCAGAATGAGAGAGAACATGTAGCAAGTCAGTCAGTCCCCGTCATAAGTAAGTCAGAAGTCAGAAAATTAATCAAGGTTCCTGAATAAAACTGCTGAAAGAAGAGCCAGGTGTCGCGTCTTCCTTGTGGGACAAGGTTGCGCATGACATGGTGCTAAGGAAATACCCAAGAATCCACAAAGATGACCCCAGCTAAGACTCCAAGCAATAGTAGAGAGGGTGCCTGAACTGGCCCTATAATTAAATTGGTGACCATTGTCAGCATATAACCTTTATCCAGCAACTGTTGAAAGCAGATGCAGAGATCCACAGCTAAGCACTGAGTTAAGCAACCAGTGCAGCCAAAGAGAGGAAGGAAAATATTATATGAGCAAAGGGGTCAAGATCATGATGAGGAGACCCACAGAGACAGCTGACCTGCGCTATTGGGAGCTCGCTGTATCTAGACTGACAGCTTGGAAACATACATGGCCTGAACTAGGCCCTGTCAATTTGAATGAAAGTCAAATGTTGTGGGCAGTATGTAGGGCTCTGGCAGCGGGACCAGAATTTATTCCTAGTGCCTGAACTTGCTTCTTGGAGTTCATTCCCTCCAGAATACCTTATTGAGCCTTGATACTAGAGGAAAGGGTTTGTTTCTTCCTCAACTGGATATGGCAGACTGCATTGACTTACCCTGGGAGTCCTTACCCTCTCTGTGTAATGCAAGGAGGGATAGGGTGGGAGGAAGCTGGGGGATGACTGCAATGACAGGAGGGAAAGTTGTGGGTATGTTAAAAAATTAAATAAAAATTAAAGTTAAAAAAGGTAGATAATTTAAGTTAAAAATTGGCTAGAAACAAGTCAAGGTAAGGCCAGACATTCATAAGTAAGAATAAGTTCCCATCTATTTATTAGCGAGCTGGGTGGCAAGCCCCGAAAGAGAAAAAACCAACATCATTTTGGCATACCAACATGACGCTCTATTATCTACCTATGTAGGGCCTGAGAAAGCTTAAAATAAGACAGGGCTCCTTTAAGAGACTCTGCAGTACAGCAGAGCTTTTAAACAGTCTTTTTCTCAGTAAGTAGAAACAAAAAACTAAGTTAAAAAAGAAACAGTCTGCCACAGTACAGAGCACTGGCATTCCAGCTGGGGAATCAAATGCAATTCTCAGCTGCAAGCTATAGGCTTGGCTTTCACAAGAGATGCACGAAGGACCACCCTAAAAGTAAGGGTGGAGGTCCGAGTTGTGCCATCTAGCACTTTAAAGGCTCATGCCATCAAACAAATTTAGAGATATGCAGTAAAAGAGGTCCAGATAGAAAAAAACCCTTCTAAATAGATTCCAGTGTGTTTAGCAATGTGCATAGGCTTAAGAAATAATATGGGTATAGACAGTCACAGAAAGAAAGAGTTTAAAAAAGAACAAGGAAGTCTTTAAAAAGAGAAGTAAGGTAATATAAAAACAATAAACCACATAGAGATGGGAAATACACAGAAAATCTGAATCCTCTATGTTCCTGTACTTGAATTTTTTCAATGCTGATGACAGATATGGGAACTGCTAAATTTTACCAATCTAGATACTTTAGGCTCTCTTAACTTTAAAAAAAGAAATAAAAATTATTACTTTGAGGAAGAGGTTTGACTTTTGGCTTTTATTTCCACAGAAAACGAGAGACTATGAATGCCTTCAGGGTTGATATGGAGCATGTTTGATTGGGAAAGACCTCCTGAATCTTCACAGGTGACATACATATTAACAAAGGTTATAGCTGGTATTTACAGGATTTGGCCATGATTTCAATTTTCTCAGAAACCAATAATGATACCTTCACCATCAGAAATCAAGAAGCACTCTAGAGAACATGATGCACATATTCCCTTAGAGTTGGGCTGTGGGTGATTTTTGGTTATTTGGTGAGTTATTTATATGTGCTATCATTTAGGAGAATATAGGATAATCACAGATATTTTGCATTGGCATGGATTTGAGTATATTGATATAAATTTAAAGTTATTTTTGTTACATACCATATATAATACTTCTACTCTTGTTTAGGGTATTGTGTTTAATCAGCTCATTTAAAAATGAAATAATGGGATGCCTTCGAACCACAGACCTGTGTCCAGAGCAGACTCAGAGATGAGCAAATTTCAGCTTCCTGGGCAGCCTGGAGAATTTCTCTCCAAGGACAGAGACACAGTCATGTTTCTGACCTCATGCTCATGCAGCAGATGCTAGGCTAAAACTGTGAGGGACATTCCCAGTGATCCCTAGTGACATGTAGCAGGAGGGACCTCTCACAGCCAGGCCCCGCCTACAGGGCATACTGTGTCATCTTAGATGGATGCTTTGAACTGCCGACCCTTGTCCAAAGCAGACAGGAGACACACAAACCCTCTTGCCACAACTGACTAGGAGCTGACTAAGAGTGAACCAAGGAATCAATGGGTAGATGCCAGTGCAAGAATACATATAGTAATATAAAGAACAACAAGACAACACCAGAAGAAACTGGTGGTTCTACAACACTAAGACCTGAACAAAGCAATGAAGAGGAAACAGAAGGAAACAACAGCAAAAACACCTGTGTGAAGATTATAAAAGCCTTAAAAAAAGGATATAAAAAATCTTGTAAAGAAATAGAAGAAATTGATTTTGATTCGGGTTCCGCTACCGGGACTGGGTGCTCTCTGCAGAGTCCCAGCGCACTCTGGAGCAGGGGAAGCTGAACTCTGGCCCTGACCACACCCACAGCTCCTGCTGAGGGAATCTGCACAGCTCCCCACTATGACCTCGAACTGAGCAAACTGAGTGAAACAACTGCAGGGGTCTCTGAGGGGCAGATTCGGACCCTGACCAGAGGTGAGGAGGGATCGGCAGGCCTCAGCGCCTGTATCCTGGCCTGGGAGGGAGAGTTGAGCTCCCATTGCTTCCGGTTCCGCTACCGGGACCTGGTGATCTCTGCGGATTCCCAGCACACTCTGGAGCAGGGGCAGCTGAACTCTGGCCCTGGCCACACCCACAGCTCCTGCTGAGGGAATTTGCATGGCTATCCACCACGACCTCGAACTGAGCGAACCAACAACTGCAGGGGTCTCTAAAAGACAGAATCAAACCCTGACCAGAGAGGTGACAGGAGGCACACAAACCCAAGTGCCACAACTGACCAGGACCCATCTAATCGTGAACCACTGAAGCCATGGGCAAACGTCAGTGCAAGAAATTACATAATAATACAAAGGACAACATGGT
>PVIH01016482.1:0-45439 GCA_004025045.1 Sigmodon hispidus
CAGATGTGTTGGGAGGGGGAAGAGACCTTGAATAAGGATATATAGGGAAAGCTGAACACAAAGAAAATATATGTGTAGCAATCTTATTTGTATTTCTACCCTTGATAAGCCATGCTTATGATTCTTATCCTCTGTATAGTTATTGTTAACTCTTCTGCATTTTAAATTCTTTTTACTGTTTTTTTTTTATAAATACAAAATAAAGAAAAAAAAAGAAGTCAATTAATATGAGTGCTAGATAGAAAGTCTTTAAAAAGTCTAATAAAAAGGAGCTCAAAAATATTCAAGCACAAACAGAGGAATATAAAGAGCAGACCTCAGCAATATTATCTAAAGCTACAGAAAAACAGCCTAAGTTTATCAGACAGTCAACACTAATATACCCAGTAACCATTAAATGATCAAAAAAGGATAAAGATATTAGAGAAGTTATTTGGGCTCCATTACAAATGTTAGAATTAAAATGAGTCAAGGAAGCAATTGTAATATATGGTATACACTCACCTTTTGTAGAACAAATGGTAAATAGCTGGTCCTCATGTAACCAGGTCACCACTAAGGACTGGTTAGATATGGTTACTGCTGTTTTGGAGGCTGGGCCACTTTTACAGTGAAAAACATGGTGGAAGGAGGAAGCTAAAATAATAGAACAAAGAAGCAGAGCCAGAGGCATAGACGTCTCCCAAGACCAACTTCTTGGGGTAGGAGAATATTCTGATATTAAAAGCCAATCCTTATGCAATTCACACACTCTGATTTATGCCACATGGCAGCACTAACTGCTTGGGATCCGATAGAAGAAGTAGGAGAACAATTCAAATCATTCACAAAAATAATTCAAAGCCCAAAGGAATCTTTTACAGACTTTTTGCAGAGATTATCTGTAGCAGTAAATAGAATAGTACTAGATTGAGAAGCAAGGCAAGTAATAATCAAATCCCTGGCATTTGAGAATGCTAATAAATACTGCAAAAAAATTATAAGACCATTAAAAGCATGGTCAGCACCCTTAGAGGATTGGATTTGTGAAACAATTAATGCAGATTCTTATGAAGGTGATGATATTGGGTAGGAGAGGCCATTTCTAGAGGTATAAGAAAAAGGCAAAATGTTAAATGCTATAATTGTGGAAGGCAAGGTCATATACAAAGAAATTGTAATCAAGGTGTTCTGAGAAACAGTGCCTTTGTAAGGAATAATCACAAGAGAACACCCCTCCTTCCTGGAGTATGCAGGAGGTGTGGAAAAGGTAGACATTGGACTAATGAATGTTGGTTAACAAGGGACAGACAAGGTAACCTTCTGCCTTCAGGAAATGCCCAAAGTGCAATCTTATCCTGCTATAGTGCAATCTTACCCTGCTATAGTGGAGATATATCTCCCCAGAACAATTAAAGAAATTAAAACCTATTTTTTTACAAAAAAATTACACTAAATTACAGAGAATCTATAGAAAAAGAAAAAAACTCAGGAAAAAAATTGTAAAAAAAAATATTCTGGCAAACATCAATTAATGAAAAAAGGCCAAAATTAAAAGTACAAATAAATGATGTTATTATTGAAAGCTTATTGGACACAGGGGCAGATGTATCAATAATTTCACCAGAGTCATGGCATCCAAGTTGGCCCCTTCAAGAGTTAAATGTACAATTTTTGGGGATTGGGTCTTTATCCCAAGTAAAACAAAGTGCAAAATGGCTTGAATGTATAGGACCAGAAGGACAGAGAGGAATATTAAAGCCATATGTGGCTAACATTGCTATAAATTATGGGGACAAGATTTATTACAACAGTGGAACACACAGATTAACATTCCTTCAAACACAGAAATAAATCATAAACTAACACATATTTCTGGGAGAAATTTCAGAAGGTATTATGAGAAACAGTCACAAACTATCCAAGCTGTACAGAAATAAGGCACAACAGCTGTTGATCTTTCAAAGACACTCACAGCACTACCTTTAAAATGGCTAACAGATAAGCCTATATGGATTAATCAATGGCCATGAACAAAAGATAAATTGCAGGCCTTAGAGCAGCTGGTGCAGGAGCAGTTAAATGCTCAGCATAGAGAAGAATCAACAAGACCTTGGAACTCTCCAGTATTTGTCATTAAAAAGAAATTTGGAAAGTGGAGGATGGTGACAGATTTAAGGGCAATAAACAAGGAGATCCAGCCAATGGGTTCTCTACAGTCTGGAATTCCTTTGCCATCTCTTTTACCAAAAGAATTTCCCATTATAGTTATCAATTTAAAAGACTGTTTTTTCACAATACCCTTAAAAGAACAGAATAAAGAAAAATTTGTCTTTACAATGCCCACTTATAATAATTCTCAGCCTGTAAAGAGGTATCAATGGAGGGTCCTCCCTAAAGGAATACTGAATAGCCCTACACTATGTCAGTATTTTCTACAAAAGCCAATAGAAAAAATATGCAACAAATTCCTAAAATCCATAATATACCATTATATGAGTGGCATCTTATTGGCAGATTTAAACACTGATACTCTAGAAAAAATGTTTAAGGAAAATCAAGTGTTCATAGGTGTATGGGTTAATGTCTGGGTCTTCAATTCAAACCCATTGATCCACAAGTCTGTTTTTATGCCAGTAACAAGCTAATTTTATTACTGTGGCTCTATAGTATAATTTGAAGTCAGGGAAGGTGATGCCTCCTGAGGTTCTTTTGTTGAGCAAAATTGTTTTGGCAATCCTGGCTTTCCTGTTATTCCAAATAAAGTTGAATATTTTTCTTTCAAGGTCTGCAAAAAATTGTGTTGGGATTTTGATGGGAAGTGCTTTGAATCTGTAGATTGCTTTTGGTAAGATTGCCATTTTCACTATGTTGATCCTACCTATCCAGGAACATGGGAGAGCTTTCCATTTTCTTATATCCCCTTCAATTTCTTTCTTCAGAGATTTAAAATTTTTGTCAAATAGGTCTGTTACTTCTTTGGTTATAGTTACACCAAGGTATTTAATGCTATTTGCAGCTATTATAAAGGGTGATGTTTTCCTTAGTTCCTTTTCAGCCATTTTATCTTTAGTGTATAGGAGGGCTACTGATTTCTTTGAGTTAATCTTGTAGCCTGCTACATTGCTGAAGGTGTTAATCAGCTGTAGAAGTTCCTGGTAGAATTTTGTGGGTCAATTATGTATACAATCATGTCACCTGCAAATAGAGATATCTTGACCTCTTCCTTTCCAATTTGTATCCCCTTAATCTACTTTTGTTCTCTTATTGCTTTAGCTAAAACTTTGAGAACTGTGTTGAATAGATAAGGGGATAGGAGACAGCTTTGTCTATTTCCTGATTTAAGTGGGATTGCTTTGAATTTTTCTCCATTTAGTTTGATGTTGGCTGTCAGCTTCTTGTAAATCACCTTTAGTATATTTAGATATTTTCCTTGTATTCCTGATCTCTCCAGGGCTTTAATCATAAAGGAGTGTTGGATTTTGTCAAAGCCTTTTTCAGCATCTAAGGAAATGATCATGTGGTTTTTTTCCTTCAATTTGTTTATATGATGGATGACATTTACAGTTTTTTGTATGTTAAACCATCCCTGCATTTCTGGAATGAACCCTACTTGATCATGGTGAATAACTTTTTTTATATGGTGTTGAATTCAGTTTGCCAGAATTTTGTTGAGAATCTTTGCATGTTCAAGATAAAAAATGGTCTGTAATTCTCTTTCTTTGTTGTGTCTTTGAGTTACTTGGGTATCAGGGTTATTTTGGCCAAATAAAAAGAGTTTGGCAATGTTCCTTCAGTTTCTACTGTATGGAAGAGTTTGAGGAGTATTGGTATTAGCTCTTCTTTGAATGTCTGGTAGAACTCTGCACTGAAACCATCTGGGCCTGGGCTTTTTTTATTTGGGAGACTTTTAATGACAGCTTCAATTTCCTTTGGTATTATAGGACTGTTTAGGTTTTTCTGATCTTGATTTTATTTTGGTAAATGGTATCTGTTTAGAAAGCTGTCCATTTCTTCTAAGTTCTCCATTTTTGTGGAATATAGATTTTCAAAGTATAACCTAATAATTCTCTGGGTTTCCTGGGTGTCTGTTGTTATGTCCTCCTTTTCATTTCTGAATTTGTTCATTTGGATATTTCTCTCTGCTTTTTGGTTAGTTTGCATAAGCGTTTATCTATCTTGTTAATTTTCTCAAAGAACAAACTCTTTGAATCATTTATTTTTGTATTGTTCTTTTTGTTTCAATTGTGTTGATTTCAGACCTAAGTTTGATTCTTTCCTGCCATCTATTCCTTCTAAGGCTTCTAATTGTTCTAGGGCCTTCAGCTGTGCTGATAGTTCTCTGTGTGGGATTTCTCTAGTCTTTTCTTTTTTTAAAACAAATGTAAATATTCTTTTAATATTAAATAAATATTAAAATAATATTCTTAAAATAATATTCCACAACAGAGGTTCTTAACTTCTTTAGTTAGGTTTGTTATAATATTTTATTTTCTATGAGGCTATTGTGAATGGGAGTGTGTTTATGAACTCCTCCTCTGTATGTGTACTGTTGGTTTATGAAAACTATTGATTTGTGACATTGATTTTGTATCCTGACAATGGGATTCAGTTTTTTGACGTCACAAGTGTTTACCTGGGTAAATTTTGATTTCCTGCTACACACATTGCTGAGATTTGTTATCATTTCTATAAGCTTTCTGATAGAATTTTTGGGATCTCTAATGTGTAGTATTAGATCATCTGTAAGTAGGGATAATCTGACTTTTTCTTTCCCTACGTGTATCCTTTTAATTTTCTTCTCTTGCCTTCTCTCTCCAGCTGGTACTTAGAGCATGATATTGAAAGGGCGTGGGGACAGTAGACATCTTTGAACCCTGTCTTGTTCCTGGGATTGCTTCAAGCTTCTCTCCATTTAGGATGATGTATCTTTTATTGGGTTGATGCCCTAGCCCTACATTCTTCTAGGACTTTCATCATGAAGGTCTGTTGATAAGGTGTATTGATGAAGTTTTAATGTCTCTATTGATATGGACATGTGATTTTTTTTTCTTTAAGTCCATTTCTGTGATTTATCACATTTATTGACTTGCATATGTTGACCCATCCCTGCATTATAGGGATAAAGCCAATTTGACCATGGTCCATAATCTTTTTGATGTCTGTCTTCTGTTGGCAAGTATTTTATTGAGTTATTTTGGGGACTATATTTATTAGAGATATTGGCCTGCTGTCTTCTGTGTTGTGATATAACCTCATTAGAGTGATACTGGCTTCATAGAAGGTGACTGGGTGTGCTCCTTCCGTCCCTGGCTTTGTTGAATAGTTTAAGAAGGGCAGGCTGTATATCTTCTCTGAATGTCTATAAGAATGCTGGCCTGGTCCTGAACTTTTTTTTTAAGCTGGAAGTCTTCTTATTACTATTTCAATTTCTTCATTTGTTATGCCTGTGTAAGTTGTTGACATCTTAGTTAAATTCTGGTGGTTTGACTGAACCTAGAAATTCATCCATTTCTTTCAGGCTTTTGAACTTAATGGAGTAGAGGTTTTCAAAATACTTTATTGTAATATTCTGAATTTCTTTGGTGTCTGTTGTAATGTTTTCCTGTTCGTTTCTGACTTCTGTTGATTTGGACTCTCTCTTTCTTTGAGATTCACTGATTCTTTGAATTGTTTCTTTGTTACTACTTCACTAATTGTAGTCCCTGGCAGTTGATTGGGTTCAGAATCGGTTTGTTCTAGGTTTTCCACCTTTTGGATTGCTTCATTAAGCCATTTATTTGCGTTCTTCCTGAGTTTTTAATGTTGGCACTTAAAACTATAAATTTCTCTCATGGGAGGCTTACAATGTCCCAGAGGCTTTGTTGATTTGTGTTTTCACTTTTCATTTAGTTCTGGGAAGGTTTTTTATTTATTGATTGATATTATTTTACCCACCCATCATTCAGTGATGAGTTGCTTAGTCTCCATGAATCTGTGTATTTACTACAGATGTATATGCCATCAGTTTTAGGTTTTATTGCACTGTGATCACATAGGACACAAAGAGTGATTTCAATCTTCTTGAATTTTTAAAGATTTGTTTTGTATCCCAGGATGTGGTCTATTTTAGAAAAGCTTCTGTGTCTTGCTGAGTAGGATGTATATTCTTTGTTATTTGTGTAGAATATTCTGTAAATATCTGCTGGGTCCTGCCCTTGAACTTGGACCTCCTATTCCTTAAGCTCTGGACCCCAGATCCTAGCCTAAGGCCAAGGACTGCAGGATGGTAGTGATGTCCTCAGAGTCTCTGAATATCTTCTAATTGTCCATACACTATATGGAAAGCTAGTGACTGCTCAGGTTCTGTGTGACAGCATCTGTGAATGGGCAGGCTGGACTGGCTGGAGACGGATGGGCCAGGTCTGGGTTCTGGGCAGCCAGAGGGAGGAAGGAATGGAGCGAGTGATGGGAGTCCACATAACATCAAAGGATGGGCCCAAGGGCCAGCACTGTCATGCAGAGTCAGCCACTTCCTGCTCCTGTCTGGCTCACCACAAGCAGCTGTCATCGGAAGTCAACCACCACCACATGGAGGATCTGAGCAACCAGTTCCACATCCCCGCAAGACCATAGACTACCTTCCTTGGAAGCCTCACTGTAACTGGAGCAGCAGACGAGCAGTCCACCTGAAAGGGAACCCCAAGTGGCCATGGGGCAGGTCCAAGCCCAGGCTGGAACTTAACGAAGGCCAGGGCTGAAAGTCTGAAAGGAAACAGCTCAGCTTCTACACCCAAAGAGCCAGAGAACCCTGGGGCTTAGCTCCCTCATCCCCAGAGACCTCTTTCCTGCAGTCAACCCTGCTTGACCATTTCCTCTCAGAAAACTCTAGTCTTTTCATGTAGGCATCTAGTGCTATGAATTTTCCCCATAAGACTGCTTTCATTGTATCTCATAAGTTTGGGTATGTCATAAATTAATTTTCATTGAATTCTAGGAAGTCTTTTATTTCTTTCTTAATTTCTTCGTTGACCCAGAGGTGGTTCAGCAGAGTAATGTTTAGTTTCCAAGAGTTGGTAGGCTTCCTGTTATACTTGATGTTGTTGAATTCTAACATTAGACCCTGGTGATCTGAAATGGTACAAGGTGTTATACACAATTTTGCTACCTGTTGATATTTCCTTTATGGCTTAGTATGTGGTCAATTTTAAAGAAAGTTACATGGGGTTCTGAGAAATATATATATTCCTTTTTGTTTGGGTGGAGGATTTGGTATATATCTCCTAAGTCCATTTGGATCATAATTTCTACTAGATTCTTTATTTCTCTGTTGAGTTTCTGTCTGGTTGACCTAACCAAGGGTGACAGTGAGGTACTGAAGTCTCCCACTATTAGTGTGTAAGATCTGATATGGCATTTAAGTTTTAAAAGTGTTTTTTTTTTTTTACATATGTAGGTGCACTTGTATTGGGAGCATAGATATTCAGGATTGAGATTTCATCTTGGTGAATTTTTCCTGAGATGAATAAGTAGTGACCTTCCTGGTCTCTTTTTATTGATTTTTGTTTAAAGCCTATTTTGTTAGATATTAGAATGACTACACTGGCTTGTTTCTTGGGACCATTTGTTTGGAAAGTCTTTTCCCAACCCTTTACTCTGAGCCTGTGTCACATGCAACCTCGCCAGCAAGGAAGACGCAACACCAGATCCTTCTTTCTGCAGTTTATTCAGGTCCTTTACAATCTGGTTTCTTCTGATGAACGACTGGCTGACCCTGGGGGGAAGCCTGCTCTTAGCTAAATACCCTCAGGGCATCCAATCCAAGATAGCCATGTGGACATCACCAATAGGCTCAGATACGTGGAAGCAAGCCAGATGCTTGGCCTAGCCAAATATGGAGTTGTTTACCAGGGAGAACACTCAAGGCCAGCGCCATCTTATGGTGTGGCTGCACATAGCTCTCTACAGTTCCCCCATTTTTAATATAAAAGCAACAGGCAAGAGTAGAAGCCTGATCTCTGTAGTGCAAAGGAACTTATACTAATGCTTCTCCAAGTGTCCTCCACCCAGAAAACATCAGACCTGTCTGATATCCCTTTTTCACAGAGGTGGGAATGTGGGTATCAACCTGCATGCAATTAGGCATGCTCTTCTTGGGCTCCAAACCTCGGTGGTACCAAGCCTTGGTGGAATCCAAGTGCAGTACGCAAGCCTCACATCCTGTGCTAGAAAAATTAACCTTTCAAGGTAGCCAGCCAAACATGAGGGGACTGTCCCATCTCCAAGGCAGCAAAGACTTGTAGCATCATGGCTGCATTACGATGTTGAGTGAACCTAATATGGCAAATGCATCACAGGCACACTAGGGATATCAGCACCATCAGGTCAGCCAGAGCTCCCACTCTTTAAGGTGGCCCATAGTGGTGGAAATCCAGGAGGACAGTCCTTCTGCCAGCCCAACATCTATCCGAGTTGAATTCACCATGACAATAGCCACTCTCAGCTGCTCCATCAGGTGATCAAATTCTCCCATCGAATTACCTAAAAGATAGCTAGACAATTGTTTAGACAAGTTAGCAGCATGGGTAAAATTCTCATACTGTATGCTGGTAATACAAAGCCCTTGGAACTTCCATTCGCAGCTGAGCCAGCTGCCACAATACATCAACTTGCTCTTGAACTAAATCAATCCTTTGATTGACAATCATCAATCCTCCTTTCAACTGGGCAGCGGAACTCTGCTGTAAATCTAGGGCTCGTGCCATGCTAGTTGAAAGATCATTCAAGACTTGTGCAGTTTGCACCATGTGGCTCATGGCAATGGCTGAAACTATGGCAGCAGTTATTCCCAAATCTCTCTTAGGTCTAAATAGCAACATGGCATTCGGAGCCACTACAGGAACTGGTATTCATCTGGGCAAGCGTGCCACAACAGCAAATCTAAACTCACTAGCATTCCAGCATTGAGAATAAAAACAACTGTCACTAGAACAATTGCTGAAAGCAAGCCGACTTACAATAAACATAAAAGGAGGAAAAACACACACAGGTGCAAGTTCATACTTAACAAGAGAATAATTCTTAGCTAATAAGCAACTACCTTCTATAGCTCGAGGATAACTAGTGAGATTGCATGTAAAATTTCCCAATCCAAAAAATCCTCCCTTAATCATAAGTAAAGCATGTAAACAACTACCATTAACCCTACATAAAAGCCAATTATCAAAAGGATTCACACTCATCCTCATCTGGTTATGACTCTTACTAACCCTCAATCTGGGGGAAAAGATAAAAATCTTTACTATCATCCGCCCAAATTGCGCTATGTGATTGACATCCTGTCCAAGGCCACACCCCGCCTCTATTGTTGCCCAAACAAAAGGGGGCCCACTTTGGCTGAGAAAGGGGAAATTCCACCTGAGAAAGAGGTAATTCAGTCACCCCCGCTCCAGGAACAAGGCCATAAATCCAAATAGCATTGGCTGTAACTGAACAACTCCCTGTCTTAGCATAAAACTGACCAAACCATCCAGTCTGAAACATGGACAGAGAAATGCAGGGAGAAAATCGAATGGTACTATTCCAATCAGTGTCAAAACATAAAGTTCCTTCTAAAGCAAAAGTTCTATTTTCTCCCAGAGGGGCTATTTCTGCATCTAAAGGATAATAGGGAATGTCAAGAGACTTATTGGTAGTAAAAAGATGTGGAAAAAGCTGAGCATCATGCCGAACTGGCATTGGTTTGGGAAACACCGACAGAATTCCCCATCTTGACTCCATCATTACTATGTGGCTCAGCAAGAGCATCATCAGGATCAGCAGCAACATCCGTTCGCTGTTCCCCTCCATCTTTCTTTTCACTTGAAACTCTTCTGGTTGGGCATTCCCGAACCCACACTGGATCTTGCTGATCCTGGGGAAAAACACAAACAGACCCTTGTGCCCATGTCAGCATGGGATCAGGCCCTCACCAAAGGCCTGTCAAGATGTCCTTCCATTTTACCATGCCTTTACAGGCACCATGAGGCGCGGCATGTCTATCTGCTGCAGAGTGCCCATGAGCATCCAAATTTAAAAAATTGAGAGTAAATAAAGCTAAGGGAAGTCTCTCTTTCGGGGTACAGCCATGGCCAATTCCCACTGTTTGTTTTAGTAAACATGCCTTCAAGGTGTGATGGGTGCGTTCCACGACGCCCTGTCCTTGAGGATTATAAGGCAATCCATGGTTAAGTTGTACTTCCATTTGTTGACAAAATGAAGAGAATTGTCGACCTGTGTAAGCCGGGCCATTATCAGTCTTTAACTGAAGAGGCTTACCCCACGAAGCCCATGCTTCAAGGCAATGTGCAATAATATTATGTCCCTTTTCACCAGACATAGCAGTAGCATGTATGATACCCGAACAGATATCCACTGACACATGAACATACTTAAGCATGCCAAATTCTGATATATGAGTCACATCCATTTGCCAGATTTTCATGGGTAAGAGACCACGTGTATTTACTCCCAAGCTAGGTGGGTTCAGAAAAGTGACACACTGTTGACAGTCTAAAACAATTTGTCTGGCATCAGCTCTGGACAAGGAGAACTTCTGCTGCAGAGTCTTAGAATTGACATGAAAAGACTGATGAAATTGTCCTGCGTTGTCAAGGGCAGAGACAGGAAAAAACATGGTTGTCCAGTGGCTAGATCTACTACTGCATTACCCTCGCTTAGAGGTCCAGGCAATCCAGAATGAACTTGAATATGTTGGGAAAAAACTACATGTCTTGCTAGAATTGACATCTGCAACTGTTGGAATAAGGCATTGATAGTACCAGTAGGCTTAATAGGTCCAGCTACTTCTATAAGTTTGAGCGCATTAACTACATAAACAGAATCAGAAATCAAATTAAATGCAAAATGGCAGGCTTTAAACACTTCAACCACAATCTGTAATTCCACTGTTTGAGGTGAGTTAGGTGAAAATTGAAACTGTACAGGCTGTTGGTTGTGGACCATATAAGCTCCACATCCTGTTTTAGAACCATCTGTAAAAACATTCACAGCTCCAGCTATGGGCTGAGATGCAGTGGCTTTTGGAAAGACCACTGAGTGTTCCTTAAAAAATGTCATAAGTGGATGTTGGGGATAATGATTGTCAATGTGTCCAAGAAAACTGCATCGTAAAATGGCCCACTCATCAATGGTGGAACACAAGATAGATATTTGAAAAGCAGTGTAGGGAACAATAATAGCTACTGGAACTACGCCAAAACACTGAATGGATTGTTGGATGCCAGGTAAAGCCAAAGTTGCGACTGCAGTTGGATAATGTTCAATGGATTTTGCAGGTGAAATCTTAGGATGGATCCATAACAATGGACCTTTCTGCCATAACAGTCCTGTAGGCTGTCGCATGGTGGAAAGAATGCACATAATAATGTCCTGATCTTCCTCAACTCACTTTAAACTCGCTTGCTGCAATCTCTCCTCCACTAGTCTAAGAGTGCCCCTAGAGGCATCATCCAACTGTCGAGGTGAATCCAAGGCAGAATTGCCTTGCAAAATAGCATACAATGGTTTGAGTTCATAGTTAGCTAATTGTAAATATCCTCTTATCCAATTAATATCTCCTAACAACTTTTGAAAATCATTCAAATTCTTTAACTCATCTTTTCTTATTTCTAACTTCTGGGGAATTACTCTGTTGTAAACAATCTTGGTTCCTAGGTAATCAACTACGTTACTAAGCTGTACTTTTTCAGGAGCAATAAATAACCTTCTATCCTTAAGGGAACTCACAAGGGTAGTATAGGCCTCATCTAGCATTTCTCTGGTTTTGGCTGCTAATAAGACATCATCCATATAATGTACACAACGAACTTGTGGAAACTTCTACCTAACTGGCTGTAATGCTTTACCTACAAAAAGCTGACACATAGTGGGACTATTAGCCATGCCTTGCGGCAATACTATCCACTCAAATATCTGATCAGGCTCCTCATGATTGCATGAGGGAAGTGTGAAAGCAAATCTTTCTGTATCTTTTTTATATAAAGGTATGGAAAAGAAGCAATCTTTAATGTCTACTGCTATGATATGCCATTGTGAAGGCAAGGCAGTCAACAATGGAAGCCCTTGTTGTACTGGGCCCATAGGTTGCATCTGGTTATTTGTAGCTCTTAAATCATGCAGTAATCTCCATTTTCCTGATTTTTTTCTTGATTACAAAAATAGGTGTATTCCAAGGTGATACTGAACTTATAATATGTCCTAGCTGTAACTGTTCTTGGACTAAAGCCCTAGCTGCCTGCAACTTTTCAAGGGTAAGGGGCCCCTGGGGGATCCACACAGGCTCTAATGTCTTCCAAGTTATGGGAATTCTATCCCCAGTGGCCCCTAGGAAAAACCCAACCCCTGCCTTGGTACTCTGGATTGAGGCTCAATAGGATTCTTTCTGCCTTGCAGGTGTTTTCCTAGGCCAAAATTTGGATGAAATCCCATATTTTTCATCATATGTTGTGATGCTGGTGAATATTCATTAGAAAGCTGAAAACCCATGTCCTTAAGTAAGTCTCTGCCCCACAAGGAGACAGGTAAATCTAAGACATATGGCTGGATATGTCCAGAATGGCCTTCATCATTCCTCCAAGGGAGTAGCCTGGCACTGACTTCTGAGGCATCTGTATATCCTAAGCCCCTTTTAGCTGAATATTAATGCCCTTTTGTACATCCAGGGCTTGTGCCACACTGGCAGAAAAATTATTGTCCTGGATATACCAGGGACTAAAGGCCAGAACACAGCCTTTTTAGAAAACATTGGCAGTATCTCAAGTATATAAGAAACATAAACTGCTGCATAACTCTGCAATCTCACTTCTTGGAATTTAGCCAAGAGAAATAAAAATATGTACTCCCCTATTACAGGTTTGTAAACAAAAACATTCATACTTTTTTAAGGCTTAACTGAAAGACACCATTAGCATTTCGCCTGTATCAGGCCTGTCCTCTCAGGCCAAGAAGTATAAAAAATGCAATATATTAACACTGTCCAATTTAGATACTGTTCTGGACTCAAGCATGCTCATGTGAGCCCACTCCAATCACTGGGTAAGCTAAGCATAACTCTGTTCTGACTGCCTTCCATGCCCCTGGGCTGAAAGTGCACCCTAAACCGCCACTCCCACCTTCCATATAGGGAGGGGGAGCTGAAGGCACAGCTTGACATGCTGGGGACACGAAGTACTCTCCTCTATCTGGATCCTCCTTCTTCTTCTGGACTGATCTAACTAGTTTCTCCTCCTCTTCTGAGCTCTGTCCTTGCAGATCTGAGATATCAAGGGCTCCTAAGTCAGGATAAAGTCCTCCCCTTCTCCTTGAGATATTGAGGGTCTCTGCATCAGGATAAAGTCCTCCCTTTCTTCTCCCTTGCTCATCCCTCAAGCTTCCTGTTTCTCCAGAATGCTCCTCCTTCAACTGGTCTAAAGCTGCTTGTCCTTCCTCTAGCGCTGCAACGCATCTCTGATCTTCTAGGCACCCCCTAATCAACTTCCAGATAGGCCTTACCCCTGCCTTAAGTGTTCCTTGCTCATAGGCAAAATCTATGTCCCTTCCTAATTTCTCCCATGAAGCAACTGTAAGGTTGCCAGACATTGCAAACCACGGTGCAACTGAATCACATTCCTGTAAAAATCTCTCCAAAATACTTGCCTTAATTTTAAGATCCTTAGAATGTATCAGCTCATGCAGAGCCAAAAAAATTGGATGTGAAGTTGAAGACCCCATCCTTATATGACTTACTCCTTATTTTAAAAATCTTTTCTGAGCTTTTCCCTAAGAGCCCCAGCCTTGCTATTGCTGTTACTTTCACTTTAAGCTCAAGTTTGCAATAATTGTTACTTTCACTTTAAACCAAAATTTGCAACTACTGTTACTTTCACTTTGAGCCGAAACTGCTGTCGCTGTTACCTTGAGCTCAAGGTTACTGTGCGTCCACAGCTACAAGAGATTACACCCACTCATCAGTCAGCTTGCCATGCGTCCACAGCAGCAAGAGGTTATACCCACTGGTCAGTGAGCTCCCTCTTCTCTGCCTTTATCTACAGGTCGGAGCTACCCGCTAGCGCCAAGAGGTTTCACCCACTCGGTGAGCTTCCTCTTCTCCACCTTATCTTAAAGGCCGGAGCTACCCCGCTCTAATCTCGGATCCCACTTTACCTGGGACTTACCAGTGCACTCCCCCCACCCCCAACTGCAGAGAGTTATGAATCCTGTTGTTCGTTGGTGAGAGTATTGTTCTTATCTCGTCCCCGTACGGGCCACCACTTGTCACTTCCTCCAGCAAGGAAGACACAACACTGGATCCTTCTTTCTGCAGTTTATTAGGGTCCTTTACAATCTGGTTTCTTCTGACGAACGACTGACTGATCCCGGGGGGGGGGAAGCCTGCTCTTAGCTAAATACCCTCAGGGCATCCAATCCAAGATAGCCACGTGGGCATCACCAATAGGCTCAGATACTCGGAAGCAAGCCAGATCCTTGGCCTAGCCAAATATGGAGTTGTTTACCAGGGAGAGCACTCAAGGCCAATGCCATCTTATGGTGTGGCTGTATGCAGCTCTCTACAAGCCTGTGTCTGTCTTTAAAGTTGAGGTGCATTTCTTGTATGCAGCAGAAAGATGGTTTCTGTTTTTGTATCCATCATGTTATGGTGTGTCTTTTCATAGGTGAATTGAGTCTATTGATATTAAGGGATATTAATGACAAATGATCAATATTTCCCATCATTTTTGGTAGTGGCTTGCATTTTCTTTTTTTGAGGAGGGTTCTTCTGTGGGCTTATCAATTGTCTGTGGTTACATGGGTGTTTCTGGTTTCGTTAGGTTGGAGCTTTCCCTCTAGGGCTTTTTGCAGGGTGGAGTTTGTTGTTAGGTATTGTTTAAATCTGGTTATGTTGTAAAATATCTTGTTTACTCCATCTATGTTGATTGACAGTTTTGCTGGGTACAGTATTCTAGGTTGGCATCCATGTACTTTTAGTGTTTGTACAATGTTTGACCAGGGCCTTCTTGCTTTCATTGTTTTCATTGAATAGTCAGGTGTTATTCTGATAGGTCTGCCTTTATAGGTGATTTGACCTTTTTCCTTTGCAGCTCTTAGTATTTTTTCTCTATTCTGTAGGTTTAGAGGCCTGATTATTATATGGCGAGCAGTCTTTTTTTGTGGGTCTAGTCTATTTGGTGTTCTGTAGGCTTCCTGTATTTTAATAGGCATTTCCTTCTTTAGGTTAGGGAAATTTTCTTCTATAATTTTGTTGAACATACTTTCTGTGCCTTTGAGCTGGTATTCTTCTCCTTCTTCTACTCCAATTATTCTCAGGTTTGATCTTTTCATGGTGTTCCAAATTTCCTGGACATTTTGTGTTATGAATTTTTTGGTTTTAATGTTTTCCTTAACTGATGTATCTATTACCACTATTGAGTCTTCCACCCCAGAGATTCTTTTTTCCATCTCTTGGATTCTGTTGGTTATGCTTGAATCTCTGGTTTCAGGTTGTTGTTGGTTTTTTTTCAGGTTTTCTATTTCTAGTTTTGTCTCAGTTTGTGCCTTCTTTATTGCTTCTATTTCAGTTTTTAATTCTTGGCAAATTTCTTTCACCTGTTTGTTTTCTTTTTCTTTCTTTATGGTTTTCTTTATTTTCTTTCAGGGTTTTGTCCATCTCTTTTAATTTTCTGTTTGTAGTTTCTTCTTTTTCTTTAAGGGAGTTTTTTATATCTTCTTTTAAGGCTTCTATTAGTTTCATAGTGCTGTTTTTAAGGTTGTTTTCTTCTGTTCCTCTTCATTGTTATGTTCAGGTCTTGAAGCTATAGAGCTACTTGCTTCTTCTGGTGGTGTCTTGTTGACCTTTGTATTGTTGTATGTATTCTTGCACTGCCATCTGCCCATTGTTTTCCCAATTTTCTCTTGGTTAGTTCATGGTCGACTCCTAGTGAGTTGTTGGTCTGAGGGCTCTTAAGGCTCTTAATCAGCTATGTGCTCAGAGGATGGGCTGTTCTCATGAGGTCACAGTGTTATGCCAGTTGTCACCTCTTGACCTCTTACCTCTCAGCTGTGTGCCTAGGGACTTGGCTATTCCCCCACTGCTATTACAACAGTTGTGTACTGGGTGGGCTATGTTCCATGCCAAAGCAGAGAAGCCATGTCAGTGCACGGGTTCAGGTGGTGGAAGTCACCTTCTGACCTCTGACCTCTCAGCTGTTCTTTTAGGAACTCCTCTGCTTCCTTGCTGCTATTATGTCAGTTCTTCTCTGTGAAAACTGTGTTCCCTGCTGAAGCCGAGTTTCTCACCTCTGAGATGTGGGCCCAGGACCAGGGGACCCAGCTGTTCCCCCACTGCTACTTTCCCAGCTGTTTTTGTGCAGGCATTGGTCTGCACTGCAGCAGCAAAGTGGGCCATAGAATGGATATTTTTACCACATAAACCAAGTAAAAAAATTAAAGACATATGTGGAAAAGATTTCTGAATTGATCTTTAAAGGGAAATTAAGACTTTGTCAATTAACAGGAATGGACCCAGCAGAAATTGCTGTACCTTTAACTAATGAAGAAACTGACCAATAATGAGTAAAAAGTGAACCTTGACAAAGAGCCTGCAGTAATTTTTTTGGAGATATTAACAATAAATACCCTCAAAGCAAAAGAATTTTTAAAGAAAACTTGTCAGGGACCAAGACCCTGGCTTGAGCCTCTAGGCCTCTAGCTAAAGACTCCCATGGGAACTGACTGAGAAACCTACCACCAAGCCAGCACAATGTTCTCCCAAGAAGAATAGACATTCTCCCAAGTAAAATAGATGTTCTCCCAGGTAGAACAGATGTTTTTCCCAAAGTAAAAGAGATGTTCTGGTTTGCTTCACAGTAGCAGAGAAGTAACTCTAAAGAATAGAATAACAGGAACATTCTGTGACTAGGTTATGTAGCAGTCCTCCCTTAAAGGTAGCTCTAAAGAATAGAATAGCAAGAATATTCTATGGTTAGGTTACCTAGCAACTCTCCCCTGAAGCAAGACCCAGTCACCTTTTTACCCTGCCAATATCCTGCTCCCCTGGACAGCTTCCTGCAGGTGTTTGAAGATTACCCCCTCCCCATATTCTACTATATAAGCATGTTTTGAATTGCAATAAATCGAAGCTCGATCAGAATCCCATTTGACCTGCTGCCTTCCTTTGCGTCTCCCTTCCCTTCATTCTCTCTCGTAGGTGGTCTCCCATGTTGAAGTCCCGCAGGTTGGGGCAAAAACTAATTGGAGTCTTCTTCATGTTGTACAAGATAAACCAATTACTGGAGCCTCCATGTTTTATACCAATGCAAATAAGTCAGAAAAGGCAGGTTACAAATCAGAAAATATAAGTAAAGTGGCTCAAAGCCCTTATAATTCTGTTCAAAAGTCAGAATTATATGCTATTATGATGGTATTAATGGATTTTACCCAAGCTCTCAACATAGTCACTGACTCTCAGTATGCAGAAAGAGTTATTTTACACATTGAAACTGCTGATTTTATTAATGATGAGTCATAATTAACTTCATAACTTCATTATTTATTCAGTTACAAGAAATAATCAGGAATAGAAATGATCCCTTCTAAATAACACACATTCCATCCCACACAGGTCTGCCAGGTCCTTTAGCTCAAGGTAATGATGAAATTAATAAACTATTAATAGGAAATGTGCTAGAGGCCTCAGAGTTTCATTAAAAAATTACATCAATAGTAAGGGATTAAGATTTCTCCATCACTTGGCAACAAGCCAAAGAAATTGTAAAAAGATGTCCAACCTGTTCTTTCTATAACCAAACTCCATTACCAACAGGGAGTAATCCTAAAGGTATACATAGAAAAGAAATCTGGCAGATGGATGTATTTCATTTTACAGAATTTGGAAAATTAAGATATGCACATCATACAATAGATACATTTTCAGGATTTCAATGGACAACTGCTTTGAGTTCAGAAAAGGCTGATTCTGTAATCACACATTTGCTAGAAGTTATGGCCATCATGGGAATACATGCAGAGATGAACACAGACAATGCTCCAGCATATGTCTCTAGTAAAATGAAATAATTTTTTGCTTATTATAAAGCATATTACAGGAAAACAACATAATCCTACAGGGCAAGCAGTCATATAGAGAGATCAAATTGAACTCTAAAAGAGATGCTAAATAAACAGTTAAATTATAAATTAAGGCTGGCTTTGAAGTTGGAGTGTGGCTCTCTCCTTCTCTAAACCCAAGCACACTTGTTAAAGAAAAAGGCAAAATCTCTGTATCATATCAGAAAAGCCATCTGTTATGGGACAGAAGAATGATTAAAAAGAAGGGACAGTTCTATTGTCACTAATCTTTTTTATTAATTTTTAAAAATCTTTTATTATGAATAAAGTCACATTTTCTATCCATGTATATCCTTATTCAAGGTCTTTTCCCCCTCCCACTCCCTCCAGTCACTCTCTCTTCTCCACATCTCCCCATCTCCTCCTCAGTATGGGCAGGAGGTTCCAAGGTCCCAATATTGTTCAGTTCAGCCTCCACTCCTGGCAGATCCGCTTTCCTCCCCCCAACATCAAGACTGAGTCAGGTGTTCTTCTAGAGGGAGTGGGATCTAAGATGTCAGTTCAAGGTGTTTCAGATCCCAAGCTGTTCAGTGGTTGTGGTTTGCAGCTTAGACATGCTTTGCTTTTTTCTTTTTTTGTTTAGAGTCCACTAAAGAGGGTGCACATCTTCTGCTTATCTTTCTGGGTTTGAGATACCTCTCTCAGGAGGATTCTCCAAATCCATCCATTTGCCTGCAAATTTTAGGATATCATTTTTTCTTACTGCTGAGTAGTACTCCATTGTGTAGATGTACCACAGTTTGTTAATCCATTCTTCAGTTGAGGGACATCTAGGCTGTTTCCAGGTTCTTGCTATTACAAATCTTATTCTGAATAAAAATGTATGCATTTAGCTTTCTTTATTAGAATCTGAATCCATATAGGCTTATCTACCAAGCATTTTAAAAGTAGCGCTATGGATATATTTACAGAGTCAGCAGCTGTTGTGCTATGTTTTTGTACAACATGAATGGCTGATGACTGTTTTTTATAATATCTTAAAATGTGTATTTTTAGAAACATAATTGAGTCTATGGTTCAGATCTGATCCTGGAGGGATTTTAATCTCTGTATTCTATTGTTGTAGAAGGACACAACCTCATAGATTCACTGCTATATTAGCCATTCAGCATTCCTCTCTGCCCTGCTAGCCCTATGCATTCAAGTCATCTTATACTTTGTTTCACATGAGATATTATTTTAATCCCTAGAAATTGAACAACTACCTCCTTTCGAGGCCATTTCACATGGGCAAAATTATGAGGCTATGATCAAAACATCTGCACCCGTGTTAACTAAGCCTTGGATAATAATATTATCTATTTGTATTTTTAACTTTCCCCTTTGTTCATTTATGGAAGTCTGCCAGAATATTTGTTTTGTGCTTTTTCTTAGAAATTTTGATTGCTCTTTTAAGGTTGTTCTATTATCCAGTGCCGTATGTTTCTTTATGTTAGGCACTGGATTCTCTAATTGTCTGCAAAAGCTGTTCCTCTACTATCACTGAACATAATTGAAGCATCTTTGATTTTGAGACCTGTGTTTTGGGGGCCTCTTGTGAGATGCCCCAAGAGGTATTTCCCTATAGTAAAGTGTTGTCTTGCTTGTCTCTTGTAGATCTACACTCATTGGTCCAATGTCGGCCTTTACCACATCTTCTGTATAATCCAGAATGTAGGGACCTTCTATTTGATCATGGTCATTTCTAGGAGGAACATTAGTTCTAGGAATGCCCTCCATACAATTTCTTCTTATATGGCCTGGTTTACCACAATTAAAGATTTTGATACCTTGATTCCTTACCCTAACATTGACCTATCCAATTATCTTCATCATAATTGAGAGACTCAGCACGGATTGCATACTGAATCCATTCCTCTATGGGTACAGATCTGATTTTTAGGGCATAAGCATTTTCTTACACTCCAAATTAGTATGATCAAAAGCCAAAGAAAGAATTAGTTGCTTTCTAACTTCTGGGCCTGATTCTGTTCTATGCATTGCCTTGGTTAATCTCTGCAGAAAGTCAGTATGAAGTTCTTTTAAGCCTTGCTTAACTTTAATATATTCCTCAAATTTCTGTTCTGGGTCTAGAATCTTTGCCCAAGCATTCATAGAAGCAGTATGGAATAGCAGCAATGAATGTTTGTCATAAGTAGTCTGAACATTCACATCAGCAAATAAACCCTCATCAGGGATCTAATCTTGAGAGATGTTAAAACCTCCAATATTTCTTTATTGTTCAATGGCTCTAGCCTCTTCCCTCAGCCAATTTCTCCATTGTAAATGTTGGCTATAGTCCAATACAGCCACTGTTAAAATCAATAGGCATTACTCCTTATTTTGTTGACCATGAATTTAATATCATGGATCCCATGGAGTAAAATAGTGTCATGATGTCCTTTATATTGCTCACATGTATAGGTTCCCAATTATATTCTGGAGATTCATTACATATATGTTTTTCTGAATGGTAATTGCATAGGTCATAGAAGGTGATAAAGGAATACCTTTCATGTTCACAACTTTAGGCAAATCATCCCCATCTCCATAATATCTCAGAGATGGTTGTCCTGAACTGTTCTGGATTGATTGTGCCTTAACATCTTTCTCAATTATAGCAACACAGTCCTCCCATTGTTGACATTTGGAAACCATCATTTTTCTTAGGATCTGAATCTCTTGGATAGCCAATCTTTCTAATGGTTCCATGGAATTAATAAGCTTCTTATTCTCATATTAAGATAAAGTTCTATAGATCTACACTTCTTTTGTAAGGTTCTAATATTTGTGTCCAGGAAGGAAGATCTATCTGAAAATTTGTCATAACCAATTTCCAGAAAATTAACTTTGCATGCCAATTTATCATTGGCAGGTTCCATATTGTGCATTTCAGAGGGCAATTTTTCATTCTTAGACTTCAAGTCTTCTATCAGGACAATTAACAACTAGTATCACATCATTTTTTAAATATAAAGTGTAGAATCAAGGCAAGAAATAACAGGACCAGGAGTGTGAAGCTCTCAAAAATATAATTATGCAAAAAGTCTTTAATTGTAGCAGTAAAAAATTTCTAAATGTTTCAGAATTATGCCATTTTGAAGAAATTATTATTAAAATTATATATTATATCTGAAAAATTATTTACATCAGTCTGGATGTAATGGCAATGTCTGGCCATCAGATGTCGCAGGCGTCACTCTAATTAGTCAGGATGTGCTGACTCAGACTTTCAGGTTTAACCTTATATAAAAATAACCTCACAAAAGGCAATTTCTCACAAAATCAGAACAATTTACTACAAATGCACATTGAACAACAGGTTACCAGGCACCTGCCTTTGCTGACAGGCAGAATTTTCAGCTCAGCCACAGGAAAGCTATGGGAAACAGGAAACACCATGGTAAAAGCACAGCCTGAGAATGTGTCCAGAGCCTACCCTGCCAAGCTGAAAATATCCCCCTTTAAAAGCAGCTGAAGATTGAATTTTAATCTATCTTAGAACCAATAAGCTCCAAGACCAAAGCTGCTCAGGACCACATTAGTGGCCCTTGGTCTCTGGTGTGGGCAGGGGCAAGATCTCTAGTAGTCTGGAGCTGAAATGGCAGGTACAGTACTGCAGTCTAGAAAACCTATGTTGGAATGCCAGATAGTGTAGAAATTATTTGCTGGCAATTGATTATATAAAAGAATTAATATTTATTAAAGAGTTTATATGAAACACCCACTGATACAAGATTGAACCTTAGGGCAATTCCTGGAAGGTTGACATATTCCACGTGGAGGCCGCGGCCATGCTCCCTCTGAGAATGCAAGAACAAACAGGAAAGGCGGGCAGTGACCCCCAGACAGGGAGCCTCAAGACCTCAAAGCTACATCTCTAGATCTTGCTCAATAGCACCTGAACCATCCACAGCTTAGTTTCAGGTTCAGTAAGAGATTCCCCCAAATAAAATTATCCAATGTCAACCTCTGGCCTCCTCATGAGCATACACAGTCAAGCATGTGTGAATTGCTCACATACTCTTTTTTTGGTTTTGATTTCTTTGCTTTGGTCTTCTTTTCTTTGAGTAGGAAGTTCAAACTCAGTGCTTTCTAACATCTCAGTAGAGAACATCTTAGCTGACCAGCCCAACTGAAGCCAGCTAAGAAAATGTAGGCTTTGTTTTGTAACATTCTCCCCAAAACTCATGTTTTTGAACATTAGTTTTAAAAACATAATCTAAAAAGGAGTCCTAAGTCCTTAGACAAAATTTAAATTTATACCCACCAAAGTCCCTTTTGCCAAGGAATGAATCTTTTTGTTTTATTTATTGAAACAGGGTCTCTCTATGTAGCCTCTGCTGACCTGAAATCTCACTGTATAGACCAAGCTGTTTTCAAACTCACAGAGAACTTCCTGCCTCTGCCTCCTAAGTGCTGGGTTAAGGATTTGTGCTAGCCTCTTATTAACATCGAGGTCATAATAGATAACATCATATCACAGGACACTGAATCCAGCAGGCTCTTTTAAGGTCTGTAGCTTTGAGTTAGTATTTTTTGTTTGTTTGGAATATTTTGATCATTGATTTAAAAAAAATTTTTTTTTAAATGATGTGTTTGTGTGTCTGTGTGAGTGTGTACCATGCGTGTGAACTTGTCTGCTAAGGCAAAGAAGTCCTGGAGCTGGACTTACAAGGAGTTATAAGCTGTTTGATGTGAGTGTTGGGAACAGAACACTTATAATCCCAGAGCCATCTCTGTAAGCAGATTTTTTAGTCAGATCTGTTGGATCCCCAATAATAACGCAGAGACTTATTATTAATTGTGAAAGTTCAGTCAATAGCTTAGGCTTGTTTTTAACTAGCTCTTATAACTTACATTAACCAATTTCTATTAATTTACTTTCTGCCTCGTGGCTTTGTTACCACTGATCTCTGTATTATCCATCCTGCTTGCTATGCATCTCCTAGCATCTCCACTCTCTTATTCCCAGCATCCTCTGTGCCTGGAAATCCTGCCTAACTATCAACCATTCAGCTTTTTATTAGATCAATTGGAGTGGCACAACTTCACAGGGTACAAAAGGTTATTCCACAACATGCCTCTCTAGCCCCTACTTTAATTATTTCTTGTGAGAACCTGGGAGATTATTTTTAAACTTCACTAGTATTAGTGTGAAGGCTCTTGAGAACCATCGTCTCCATTTTTTGCTGTGCTCTGCTTTGACTGAAGCAATTTTGTTCTTCACTATCAGAAGTTTATTTTCTAGCTGCGATGTCAACATATGAGTTTGATCCCAGACTCATTTGTGACCAAACAAAAGACAGAAACAGAACAAAAAAAAGTAACTTTTAAAAATCTGGTGGTGGGACCACATCCAAAATGGCAACCAGAAGATTGTAGGTGAACTTTTATGTCCTGCCAGACATTCCCCAAATATTCACACAATGACTTAATATTAATTATAAATGCTTGACTGATAGCTTAGGCTTATTTCTAGCTAGCTCTTATAATTTAAATTAACCAGTTTCTATTCAGCTATATGCTGCCCTGAGGCTCATTTAAGTCATACTTTTCATCTTGTTTTCTCTGTGTTTCATGGAATTTCTCTGATGCTGTCTCCTTCTTCCTAGCATTCTCTCTGCCCCAAAAATCCCGCATAGCCATCAGTCAATCAACTTGTCATTAACAAGGACAACAACATGTCTTCACAGTATACAGAAGAACTATTCCATAGCAGTAAAAAACCAATGAAGGAGCTTGAGGAGACCCACAAAAGTGGGATAAAAAGGATCCCTAACATCCAGGAAATGAAGCTCCTTTATTGCTTTGGCAAAGGCTGACTGTTCCTGATAACCCTCCATATAAGGAGGGGCTTTAGAATTGAAATCAACTTTCCAGAAAAGTATTCATTTAAACCATCTAAGATCATATTTAAAACCAAGATCTACCACCCTAACATTGATGAGAAGGGGCAGGTCTATCTGCCAGTAATTAGTACTCAAAACCTGAAGCCAGCCACCATGACTAGGTAGTCCTGTCCCTCACAGCACTGGTAAATGACCTCAGCCTGAGCACCTACTCCAGGCTGACCTCATTGAAGAATACTCTAAGGACCATTTTTTAAAAAGTCTATAAGAATGCTGAAGAATGCTATGATGTCCTATATAAAACATTAAAATATGAAGGAAACTGGTGCATGGACTAAAATTTGCCATGAGTGATTCCAGCTAGTTTGAGCAGAACCCCCAAGCAATGCACTACATTCAGATATCCCAAAAAGCAGGGCTCTGGAAAATTGACACATGGTATCTGCTTGTGACAGTTACTAACTTTTTACAGTTTTCTTAACCAGAAGTGGTCTAGGTAACCTGTGAAAAAAGAATTTTAAAAATGTAAAATAAAATAAAACCCATGGGCAGGTCTGGAGAAGAGATGGCTTAGTGGTTAAGAGCACTGGCTGCTCTTCCAGAGGAGCAGGGTTCAATCCCCAGGAGGGGCATGGCAGCCCACAATTGTTTGTAACTCCAGTTCTAGGGAATACAACTTCCTCTTCTGGCTCCCATGGGCACTGCACACACATGACAGAGTTCACAGACACACACAAAGGGAAAACACTCATATACATAAAAATTAAAAAGAAAAAACAACTTAAAAATTCATGGCAAGACTTTCCAGTGAATAACTGGAACCTTATGAAAAGATGGTCTTGTTTATTTCTGTCAGGCATCTAGTTTTCATGCCTAGATATTAGCTATATGAGAGTTACTTTGCTCTAGGGCAAAGATGTAAGCACAGGTCCCCACCATAGATACCATCTACTTATACTAACAATCATTCCACAGGTTTCCATGGCTACAGAACTATATAAGAATCATGTACAGGTGAGAAGAGGGTATCTCAGGCTCTCCTCACGCCTATATTCCATTTACTTGGTGACCTAATTATGGCTTTACACACACCACTGTGGACCACTGGATTTATGGTTCCTGAGGTCTGGAGTCTAGTCCGGGAGTTGTATGGACACATCCTGTCTTAGTTAAGATTTATATTGCTGTGAAGAGACACCATGACCAGGGCAACTCTTATAAAGGAAAACATTTAATTCAGATGGCTCTCTTATAGTTCCAAGGTTTAGTTCATTATCATCATGGCGGGGAGCATGATGGTGTGCAGGCAAACATGGTGTTGGCTCTTAATTATACTTCATCGGCGAACAACACCACGCTTACTCCAACAAAGCCACACCTCCTAATAATGCCATTCTCTATGAGGTTCTGGTTATCAATTACATTCAAACTCCCACACATCCCATTGATAAAATGTCCTATATAAGATATTAAAAACACTGGGCATTCACAAATGCTTAGAGACAAGACAGAGCTGTGTCTTATGTTTCACGGGACTAGAGAGTCAGGATACAGGATTCCAGCCTAGAATGCAGATGCAGAACTGAGCCTTTATTGTGAGGGAATTAGGAGCCAGGGTGCTTTGAAGTAGGGTGGAGATCTTGCAGCTTCAGTTGGCATCAGAAAGAAGAATCAGGCTTCAGATTTTGGCTGTGTTGAGCATGGAAACTGAGTACTCCCAACAACCTGACCTACCTTGGAAACGTAAAAGAAAAAGAAGTTTGAGTGGGTGCAAACACAAGGAAACTTTTGGAGGCAAGATCATGAAATTTGCTGGCTGAATAGGGTGTAAGGATCCTTCATGCTGGCTAGGTCCAGAGTTAAGATGTTTATTTGTGCATATACTTTGTGTGCATGTAGCAAAGGCTTCATTGAGATCAGGACTGTGTGGTACACAGATAGTATGGGCCTCATATCTCCAATACTGTGAGCTTGGGAGAGAGGGCCAGGAGTACATGATGTGAATTTTGTGGACACTGCTTTCCTTTTCATGGTAGGAGAATGTAACCATGGAGAATGTGGCTGTGGACTTGTGCCAAGCATTTGTGAAAGCTTCTGAATGATACAGTGACTCCTGGACAGGGAGGTAATGCTGAATCTTCCCGTGTCCTCACCAATTCCTTTTCCCCCTGCCCTAGGGTGGGCACTTCTTTTTTCCTTAAGGATTTTGTTCTGTCTTGTTTTGTTTTTCAAGAAAGGTTTTCTCTGTGTAGCCCTGGCTGTCCTGGAACTTGCTCTGTAGATAAGGCTGGGATTGAAGGTGGTTACTGTGTGAGTGCCCTTGACCTCCCCTTGTAGTTGCTCGTGCCTAATGGTGCCAGCATCTCTTGGGAGTAGTGAGCCATTGTTGTATGATGTTTCTCTAAGGTTTAAAAACATTTTTAAACTCTTATCTATTTGAGAAAGAGAAGGGGTTGGGTAATGAAGGTATAAGCATGGGGGTCAAAGGCCAACCTTGAAGAATCTATTCTCTCCCCCCACCATGTGGGGTCTTGAGAGTCAGCTCAGGTTCCCCAGCAGGCTCCTTTCGCTCGCTGAGGCACCTCTCCACATCCGAGGTTCTTGTCTACTGCTCGTTTCCTTTCCCGTGATCGGCCACGAGGGGTTTTCTCATTTGCCTCGTGTTTCATAAGTTCATGGAGTTGTCACCCGGAGTAGAAGACGCATGTGATGTTAGGCACAGCAAGACAGCCATGCAGAGGACCCGGCTTTGGGACTTCACATTCTGGGTCAGGATGGTTCCAGAACCTCTTCCAGTGCTCCCTTGCATTGAAAACAAAGACGGAGACACAGCTCCTTCGGAACCTCCAAAGCCCGTTCTTGACCTTTGCGAACTTGTCACTCCTGCTTCACCTTTAGCTTAAAGTCGCCTGTCAGTCTCCAGGGACACCACTGCCCCACTCTGCAGTTTATCGGCTGTGAATGTGTTCAGAACCTGAATTGCTCTTGGTAAGGTGCCGCTCTGGTGTGAACACAGCCTTCTTCTGCTCAGTGCCCGCTTTCACAGAAGACAAGCCCACACTGATAAATGTCTACAGAGAAAGGGGCTAGAGGTGTGACCTTTCTGTGCTCTACCCCATTGCTGCCCCTTCCCCCCCCCCGCCCCGTGGTCCTCCCCGTGGTGCTCCCCGTGGCCTGAGGTTTCTATTCTCTGCACAGCAGGCCTTTAGTCACATTACCATTAACCTTTATATCCCCCAGGGGAGCCTCATGTAATTATTCCTGGATTTTTCATGAACATATTTGTGGTTTTCATTGCCTAACTATGGTTTCATTATGAGCACTTTAATGCACAAGAATTTATCTGGTGAGAACAACCGAATGGATCTGGTTTAAGTGTTTTCTTTAATTAGTTGATTTATTTTTTCAGTGTTGGCAATTGAGTCCATTAGCGCATGGATCTTTTATTACGTTTTTTTCAAGTAGACTGACATTTGGCTTTTTAAGGGACACTTGTCCACTCAAACATGTGGCTCTGGTCTGGCAGTCTTGCCCTTCTTCCCATCCCCTCTGCCTTGCTAAAAGCCCTTAGATGGCATTCCTAAAGCTAGCCACAAGGTCTGTTCCCTTATGTGGCCACTTCCTCCTCCTGAGGCTGACCACCAAGGTCCAGCTAAGGTACTGAAGTCCAGCAATCAAAAGTCCCTTTGTCTGTCCTAATTACCATACATAATTAAAACAAACACCTCATCCTAACACGAGGTTCCCCTTGTACCTTTATAAGCTGCCCTCTGCCTCTGTGCCACATCGGTCTTCCCTCTATCCAGGGGCGGTCCTTTGTCCCTTCCCTTTCCTCTTGCTTCCATCCCCTCCCCCCCACCCCCTCTCCTTTATTTTCACATCCTAACCCATTCTATAATCTCCCCTTCTTCTCCTTTTAAAATTATACCCACAAGGTCATTTGCTGCTGTGTTTCTGTCTGAGTCAGGAATGAGCCACTTTAACTTTTCTTTCCCAATTAATAAAGGATCTTCTGTGAAAACGGGTGATTGGGTGTGGTCTGTGCCTAATTTGGGGTCTTGGGGGAGCCCCCAACATGTAGGGGTCCCCTTCAGTTTTATCATACCAAAGACGTTATAGATGGAGGATCAACATCTACAGGGCATGGGTGCCCCATCTGTGAAGCTGTTCCCACTCCGTAAACTCAAATCTTGGGGAGCAGCCATGATCCCCAAAGATACACTTCACCTCAAGATAATAAAAAAACAAATCAAATTTTGTGGAGGCAAAGGTAAGTTCAGCCTTGTCACCTACCTATGCATCCCAAACTGCATGCAGAGCTAGGCATTAAGGCCCCTTCTCCAGGCACTGTGTTAGCTCTTGCTAAACCTGTGGTGATATATTATGTATCTAATAAAGTTTGCCTGAAGGACAGAGGACAGAGTCAGCCACAGAGTTAGCCATGTAAATCAGGGAGTGGTGACATGCACCTTTAATCCCAGCACTTGGGATCCCAAGCCTCTGCACCCAGTACTTGGGAAACACATAACCTTAATCCCAGCACTTGAAAGACTGAGACAAGAAATGATATGACTGAGCAGAGAAAGGGACAGAGAGTGAGAGGAGACAAGAGTTTGGCCCTTCCCTTTTGGCTGAAGACTCAGAAAAATTCAGTCTGAGGATTTGGGAAGTGAATATGGGGATCTCAATTGAAACACACTCTTAGAAAAATGTTCTACTTACCTGCTTATGGATGAAAATCTACTGATATTCTCAACCTCCTCCATTTAATTTTCTGCAGTCAGGATCACCACAAAAGCAATGATTTCTTTCTAGATCTCCAAGGCTATTCCAGCTGGAATGTATGCTTTTCATGAATGTTCCCCATGCAGCCCTGGTTACATAGGCAAGCAAGGTTGTTATGGTCCAGGCATGTGCCTTGGAATTCAAGCTTCTCTGTTCACAAGTCTCTTCCTCTATGCCAGCAAGGATATCTTCACTAAACTTCCTGGCTTTTCAAGGGGAGCAGGTTTAGCAGGAGATTCCACAGCACACTCCATCTGGTTTGAATTCCAGGAAGCTAGCAGCTCAGTGATTGTTACGTTTTGTTTAAGGTCAGTGTTCTTTGTGGGGGGTTCAAGACAGAGTTTCTCTGTGTAACAGCCCTGGCTGTCCTAGAACTCACTCATGAGCCCAGGCTGGCCTCAAACTCACAGAGATCCACCTGTCTCTGCCTCCTGAGTTCTGGGATTAAAAGCATGCACCACTATTCTCACTAAGGTTAGTAATTCTTACCTGAGTTCTTCCTGAAGAAATTTCAGATTCTTTGCAAAATTTAGTAATGAGAGGACTTGGCACATAAACAGTAGGGTTTATAGCTGAGGATTGCTTAGGCAACTGGGTCCTTCGAACAACTCCAGATAAGAGGTTTTGATGTTTGGAAATTGCTTGCTAAAAGTATAAATTATGTAACAATAAAGGATTTTTTTTTTTTTTTGCAAAGCAAATGGGCAGTCAGTTTACCAGAAGGTGGTTCATCCTGCTGCTTGTGCTAAGCCTGACAGTACATTCTGGAGTGACCCCTTTTGTTTGATGGATCCATACAAAACAGAACACTCACAGAAAGAAATCCAGATTTTTTTTTAAATTGAGTTGTTATTTTATTTTTATCTTATTTTGATTTATTTTTCAAGACAGAGTCCTGGCTGTCCTAGAACATGAGTTCTCTAAGAGATCTCTATGAAGAGATCTGCCACCCTCTGCATCCAGAGTTCTGGGATTAAGAACATGGTGCCACCACTGCCCAGTTAAGACTTTCAAGATGGACAATTAAATACATATACATGAGCACACACACACACACACACACAAGTCTACAACGTGAGTAATTTTAGTATAAATCATTGCCAAAACCAATACACTATTGCACAAACTCTAATTGGTATATAATGAAAACCCAGAGGCAGATATTGGGGAAAATCTGGAATATCAGAGAGATAGGGAACAAAACCACAGCCGCTTCTCACCCAGCCAACCCCTCAGGCCTGTCTTCAGGAATCTCCCAATTGCAATTCTCTCTGTCTTCAGCTGAAAGGAAGAAAAATGTCTGAAAAAGCTGAAAAACCCTCTTTTCTTGCTTCACCCGTCTCTGTTAACTCTCTCTTTTCACACTCCTAAAGCTAGGATTAAAGGTGTGGGTCACCAATTCCTGACCTGGTTGGCCCTGTGGTTGACTCTGATATTCTAGATTAATTTTATTAAATATATATCACCACAAATACCTTCAGTTTTTTTATTTCTATTTACAATTCTTCTCTGTCCATAAATAAATTCCCGTGACCAAGCACTGGCTTACTGTTCTTCCTATCACAGTGGTCTTCCAATCATTGCTTTCATTTTCTGGAGTTTTAGTTAACTTCTTTAACTGTGGTCTGAAAACATTTAATGGAAAAATGCAAAATAAGCCAGACTGTTTATCCACTGTTTAACTAGAAATGAGCACCATAATATAGATGCTCAAAAATGTATTCTTCAGTTATGGTATGTTTTGATCGCTGCTAATGTGCGGCCATTATAAATGGAGTTGCTGTAAACATTTGAACACTAAAGATGTCAAAGCTAGGTATTGTTATGTGATATTTGATTGCATTCAGATAATAAAGCTTGCTTTGAATTAAAAGACGGAGCTAGCCATTAGCTGAAAAAGAATTAACCATAGAGGTTTTGGAGGACTGAGGACAGAGAGACAGAAAGTGATATGATGGGGTTTAAGAAGGATCTTGGTCCTTTTGAATGGAGAAATGGAAAAGAGATGTCACTGGTGGCTTCTCTGGTTCTCTGATCTTTCAATTTTTTACCCCAATATCTGACTCCCAATTTTTTTATTGATAAAGAATAATTTGATCAATGCTTCATTTAGCACCCAATATGGGGCACAAAAGTATGAGGTAGTAATGTGGATTGTCTTTCTGTATGCTGTGAATTATCATTGGATAATAAAGGAACTGTTCTGACCTATGGCAAGGCATCTTAGAAACAGGCATAGATAAAATGGAAGTTGGGTGGAGTCAGAGCAGAGATGCCAGGCAGATGCAGAGGAAAGAAGACAAAATGCTGCTCTGAGAAAAGGTACTAAGCCACTTGGCTAATCATGAGTTAGTCTAAGAGTTAAGAGTTAACAAGTAATATGCTTGAGCCATAGATCAAACAGCATAAAATGAATAAAAGACTTTGTGTGATTATTTGGGACCTATCAGCTATAGGCCCAGGCAGCTGTGGGCAGTCTATCTGGGACTGATGATCTGGACCTCAGGACTAGAAGCCTCAGCGGCTGCAGAAAGCTGCAATGGCTGCCATCAGAGTGAGCTGGCTTTTACTCTCTTGCTCTGAGCCCTCTGAGTGAGTCTGGGATTTTCCTACCGCAGTCTACCTACAAGAACCTTGTGCTGCCATCCAAGCTCCATAGGTTCCAACCTTCATAGATGCCTGGGCTTTGAACGCTGCCAGATTTAGCCACTCACCACGTGCCAGTTCTCCCTTCAAGCAACTCTAACCCTAACCTAACCCTAACCCTGCAACATATGCTGCCACTGTATGTTTCGCTCTGTCTGCTTTTCAGACAGCTCGTTCCTCAGCTCATTTTCCTTGTGTGTTTTGGGATTCCCTTGGATCTCTCTTCCGGCTTCTGCACACTAAGTCAGGTGTCTAGGTCACCAAAGGTTTGGTGAAGATCAGTATGCTGATATGGAAAGACATTTGATGATTATGACCATACAGCAGCCTTAAATACTTAGAAAAAGGTTGAAGAACCAGAAAAGAGTAATTTGCTAAAATTATACTTTCTTTTTTTTTGTAAACACTTTTTATTTATTTATTTAATTATTTGCCTTGGTGTTTGCCTGAAACTGGAACTACAAACAGTTGTTAGCTGCCATGTGGGTGCTGGGAATCGAACCCGGGTCCTCTGGAAGAGCAGACGGTGCTCTTAACCGCTGAGCCATCTCTCCAGCCCCTGTTAAAATTATACAAGGCCTAAAAGAAGCCTTCTCTATTTTTTTCCACAAAGACTGACTTCATCTATAAATAGAATAACATAAGATCCAGAAGTTAGAAAATATTAATTGAATGTTTGGCTTTTGAAAATGCTAAATCAGAATGTGAAAGAGTGATCAGGCCCTTAAAGACAATATTAGCACCAATATAGATGAATGGATTATAAATATAGCTGATATCACATCTCACACTTATGATGAAACTTGAATAGAAAAGGTGACTTCTAAAAATTTTAAGAAAAATAAAAACTTAGGTGTTTTAATTGTGATAAATCAAGTCATCTAAAAAAGAATGGTGGGGGCTGGAGAGATGGCTCAGCGGTTAAGAGCACCCTCTGCTCTTCCAGAGGACCCGGGTTCAATTCCCAGCACCCACATGGCAGCTAACAACTGTCTGTAGTTCTAGTTCCAGGCAAACACCAAGGCAAATAAATAAATAAAGTTTTTTTTTTTTAAAAAAAAAAAAAAAAAAAAAAAAAAAAGAATGGTGGGAAAGGCATTTCTAGGAACATGTCTTTTCCAGAGATAATCCAAACAGAAGGCCCCCACCTTCTGAAATATGCTGAAGGTATAGCAAAGGCCAACACTGAACTAATGAATGCAGATCAGCATGAGACAGACAAGGTAAACTTTGCCATCAGGAAACATCTCAGGGGGCCTCTCACTGGCAACCATGTCAAATTGAATCATTCCCTGTCAGCATTGGAGAAAATAAATGGAAGACCTAATGCCTGTTGTGAAAAAGTACTGAGCCACTTGGCTAATCATGGGTTAGTTTAAGAGTTAAGAGTTAGCAAGGGGGGCTGGAGGGATGGCTTGGAGGTTGAGAGCACTGACGGTTCTCCCAAAGGACTGGGGTTCGATTCCCAGCACCCACAGGGCAGCTCACAACTGTCTGTACTTCCAGTTCCAGGCAAACACCAAGGTAAATAAATAAATAAGTTTTTTAAAAAAGCATTAGCAAGGAATATGCTTGAGAAATAAGTCAATCAGCATGAAATTAATGTAAACTCCTGTGTGTTTCTTTGGGACTGCGGGACTGTTGGTGCAGACCTCGGGGCCAGGCCAGGCCAGAAGCTTCTTACTACACAGCTGCAGCTGCTTGAGCATAACTGAGAGCTGAGAGTACGTGGCAGTTGCAACAACAGAAGCCAGAGCAGGTGTCTGCACAGCTAACCACCTGCACTGGGTGTGGCTCCCAATGGCAGCTGCTGGTGGTGGCTGCAACCGCAGCAAAATGAGCGGTGAATGGCTATCTCATGATTTTATGCCTCACATTGAGCAACACAAGAAACATTAATCTAATCATTCTTTATCAATAAAAAAGTCAGGAGTTGGGAATTGGAGTAAGAACCTGGAAGATCAGAGAAGCAGAGAAGACGCCAATCACTTGTTCCCTCTTTGGTTGCTCAATTCAAAAAGGCTGAGATCCTTTCCAAGCCGGACCTTACCATTCTCTGTGCCTCTGTCCTCAGTCCTCCAAAACTCTATGATTTATTTGGCTCAGGTAGTGCCTGGCTCCACCCTCTGACTCCAAGAAAGCTTTATTATTAGAATATAATCAAAATATCACACCAGAAACTGACATAAGAAAATCCACACTATACCAGAAAGTAAAGGTATTTATGTCAAATACAGAAAAGACTGGAGGTAATAAAATACTTGCAAGTTTATAGAGAAGAGAAGTCGTGGTTTGTAGCAAAAATAGAAACTGCTCAGAGTCTGTCAATTGTGAAACCTTCATTCTGTATCAAAGAAAATAGTCCAGAGAGAAATCTGATGTAAGAAGTATGACAGCATTCAATAAGAGTTATTTTCCTAGACATCAGATTAGTAGTCAAGCAACCTTTAAAATATAGGAATTATGTGCAATCTTTCTTGGCAATTATAAAAACTCTATAGAACAAGAAGGCATTTTAATTTGTACTTCTCATAGCACTAGCTTGCATTTTCAGTTCTATACCAAAAGCATTTTTAGCTAATGAGTATGTGAGGATATTTAATCTTTTGAATCCATCAAATGTTAAAATATTGAAATTCAAAGCTGAAGAAAATGATAAAAGAAATTTAATCTTTAGGAAAATTATTTTGTATATACAATTGCACTAAGTATGTCTTATTTGATAGATTTGTTTTTAATCATGTACATATCTGTCTGTGTGTGGGTAGGTTCATACACAACCCACAGAGGCTGGAAGACAGCATCAAATGATCTGTTGGAGCTGGAATTACAGATGGTTGTGAGCTGCCACATGGATACTGAGAACCAAACTTAGGTCTTCGGAAGATCAGCATGTGCTCTTAACCCCCGAGCCATCTCTCCAACTATAACACCATTTCTTGTACTATTTTTCTTAAACCAATTTTAGTCACAATACCCTAACCCTTTCAAGACTGGAAAACCTAGAAAAAACATGACCTAATCTCTGCTAAGAATGTCATTCTTTTGGTGAAAATATGTTATAGTATATTTCCAGTGGGCTTCATAAGTACATATCAAGAAAAGAAATTTGAGCATCATTCATGTATTTTATATATTGCTATGGGCTGGAGTACAATAACCAGTCAGTGTAGAGAACTTCAGTGATACTTCAGAATCATTGGAAGAGCTCGCTGTACATCGCCAAACTCTAACCCAAAAGTTTCTGTTTCAGTTGGTTTGAGCTAAGCCCAAGAAGGATCATGCTTCATAATCACTGAAGTCTTTGTTAGTGTGATGCACTTTGCTAAGTATCACAACAAAACAAATACAGCCTTCTCACAGATTTCTGTTTACAGGAGATAAATAGTAATACATTTAATATAGATACATGCACATACTTACACTAAATTTAAAGGGTAAAAACTTGTTCTAAAAAGCAAGCAAGTAATGGCAATATCACAATCTGTAGCAGAAATGCTGAAAGCCAGTAGAGCATGAGATATATCTCTCACCCCCTGAGTAACTGCCAGCTATGACCACAGGATGACAAGAATCATGCTTCTGTTCACATGCAGAACTGCAAAGTAACAACAGTAAAGAACTCATAGGAGCAACAAGGAAAGTATTTAGAAAGGCTGCCTATGCAGTGATATGCTGAGGGAATAATGAGAAGTACATGTTCTAAGATTAAATGTACATGTTCTGTGTATATATGAAAAATGGCAGGAAGCCCATCGATTTACAATGGATATATACTTAAAACTAAAAATAAGCATGATAAGTGTCCATAATGAGAAGTTCGGTCTCCAACACTAAAGTGTGTCATAGTCCAAACACTATTACAAAGAAACTTGGCAGAACTACATGAAGCCTGTCAGTGACTGAAGCACTGTCTTTCTTGACCTATGCAGTGTTTCTCTGACTTATACACATGGAATATTCCAGAGATTAGCATTTGGAGTTGTTTATTCATTACCTTATAGTGATTACCTTATAGTCCAGTAGACAAATGTGATGAGAAAGGAGTAACATGGAGTCCTTCTATAGAGTTCTCTTTGATAAATAAGAAATTCTATCAATTGGTGTGCTCAGATAAGGGCAGAGGCAAGAGCTCTCCATTCCCTTTTTCTGGCACTTGAGTCTCACGCCCCCTTTAATGTTTAGAGAGAAGGAACACAGAAGAGTATGAATAAGTGACACTTGGTTCCCAACACAGCAGATTCATGTATTGCCTCTCATGATGCTGTCTCCTCGCTCTTCAAATGCCGTCCACTTCCCTGTTGACAGAACTACATATTGCTTTGTGTCAGTTATCAATGATGATTTTAAAGATGACTGTCTAAAGGTATATGGAACCTTAAATTCTTGGGCATGTAAGAGGAAAAAACTTCTCTGTAAAGCCAGCTCTTTGTACAGTGAAGAAAAAAGCACAGATGCCTCAGAAAGACTGTGGCGCTGTCCCCACAGCTGCTCCACTCAAGCTGAGTACAGTCCCTAAAGCAAAAACCATGCCTTTCTGGTAGAATGCCTAAGTCTATGGTCACAAAGAACCTGAAAATTCACACCTCAACTAAAGTGTTTCCATACCCTCTAAATTCAGTATTGGTCATCCAACTTCTTCATCGGGTAATACTTAAAAGCTTGCAAGGTGCTTCAACATGAGGGAACTTCATAGCTAGATCCAAAAGGCTCTCAACATCAACCGCCATGGAAGACTAATGGAAACCAGTCACTATATGAAGTATTCCCTGTCGTGACATTTGGGGCAGTGTTGAGCTACTATACATGACTGTTGGAAAATATATGGCTGTATTACATAAAAGCTGTTTAAAGAATTATAAGAAACTCAAAGAACAGTTATCAGATGGCACACACTACATGGCAAGTAAGTAGAAAGGCTTCCGTGGTACAAAGAGCTTCCTAGTGTTCTAGTAGGTAAGGTCCACAGTCCACTACTGAAGACCTAAATGAGATTGAAAGTGAGGCAGGGATTAAGCTGAGCCTGACTCTACCTGTCCTTCCTCTCATAGATGCTCAGCCCACATGGTAGTCTGAATAGGAATGGCCCCCATTGACCCATGATTGAATGCTCAGCCAATAGGGAGTGGCACTATTAGGAGGCGTGGCCTTGTTGGGGGAAGTGTCACTGTGTAGATGGGCTTTGAGGTCTTATCTATGTTCAAGCCATACCCAATCTGACAGTTTCCTTTCTGTTGCCTGTGGATCAAGACCCTAAGATGCAGAACTCTTAGTTCCTTCTCCAGCACATCTGCCTACCTGCTGCTGTGGTAATACACATTTAATAAAATTAGTCAAGAATATCAGCGAGTTAACCACAGAGCCAAGCCATGTAGGTCAGGGAGTGGAGAGCCACACTTTTAATCCCAGCTTTAGGAATATGGAAAGGGGAAGCTAAGAGAGCTGGGGGGAGGAGGAGGAAGAGGAGGAGGAAGAAGACTTTTCCAGCATCCCCACAGACTTCCCTCCCTCCTTTCAGCTGAGGACAGAGAAGCTTGCAGTTGGAGGATTCGAGAGACAGGCTTGAAAGGCTGGCTGGGTGAGAAGTGGCTGTGGTTTGTTTCTCTATCTCTGATATTCCAGCTTTTCCCCAATATCTGGCTCTGGGTTTTCATTATACACCAAAGAGAAATTGTGCAATATGATGCCCATCATGATGATAATGCACTAAATCTCTAAACTGCAATCAAGCCATCTTCAGAAGAGTTGCCATGGTCATGTTATTTCTTCACAGCAATAGAACACTTTTCAATTAGGTAAGAATTAAATCCTACCACTGAATGCTGCTTCAAACTATGAACCCCTACCTCACTGTCTCCCATGTTTGTACACACACATTTTATGTGAAGAGCCAGACAGATGTGGCTGGTCCAGTTTTCAAGCCAGTACAGATGTAAAGTGACACTGTCAACAGTGGCCAAAAGTTCCTGAAGCACATGAGCATGTCATTCTCAAAACTATCTTTCACTTATGCCCCTGCAAGGTCCTCTTAAGACAAGGGAAGAGGTTAAATTACAGGTGATGCTTTCCAATCACATAACCTGCAACTCCAATGAGTATTTGAATGGGAGTTGTTTACTTTGGCTTCAAGTTTTAAAAGTTTATTTGTATGGCTGTATTGTACAGTACAGCCTTGTAATCAGCACTGTTTCATGGTCATAAGTGCTAAACTTGGGTACTATGAATGCATGTATATAACAAATTAACACACAATGTACTTAAGTCCATTACATTAAAACAGCACATTTTTATTATAAAATACAGTAATTATAAATATATCAATATATATGTTTGTATGGTGTGGTTAAACAGAAAAGGCTTAGCTACTGATTGGCTGATAAAATGGTTCAATTACCAGAGGTGCATAAGAATACAGCCTCAACCAGGTGGTGGTGGTGGTGAAAGCCTTTAATCCCAGCCCAGTCTACAGAGCAAATTTCAGGACAATCAGGACTACACAGAGAAACCCTATCTTAAAAAAACAAACAAAAAGGGGCTGGAGAGATGGCTCAGCTGTTAAGAGCACCGTCTGCTCTTCCAGAGGACCCAGGTTCGATTCCCAGCACCCACATGGCAGCTAACAACTGTCTGTAGTTCCAGTTCCAGGCAAAACACCAAGGCAAATAAATAAAGTTTTAAAAAATAAAAATAAAATAAAATAATACAGCCTCAATTTTCCCTAGCAACAGTAGTTTAGTACAAAATTTGGTGTTACAAATTCAAAGAATAGAACTATCACAAATAAGAATTCACTACAAATATAAAGATGTGTGTATACAAGTATTTATAACTCAGGCCTTTCTCCACATTACTTATACTTCTCAAGATAGAAATCAGGGTTTATTTAAATGTTGGCAAGGTGGCCAGTGAGACGACAGCTCAGGGGTAAAGGCACTGGCCACCCACATACGACAGCACAAGTTCAATTTCCTGTCAACTGTCATCTGACTTCACATGTGCACAGTAACACAGACAGACACTAACTAAACAAAACTATTCCCTATAATCAAAACCATTGAAAAAATGTTTGAGGGACAAAAAAGAATATGATCAAAGCATACTGTATAGAAAAAAATTTATTAAAAAAGAAAGAGATGTTGGCACAGTTCTTTTAACGGTGTAGCTCTCTAGGAGTGTGAAAACAAACGAGGGTGAGGTCTTTTCAATCTCACATGCTACCATAACAATTTCACTGCTTCCTAGGAAAATCATTCATATATTTTTTGCCTTTTCTCATCTGTTTCCCCTTTTATTTTCTTTGTTGCTTTAAATACCCATTATATTTGCTATATAAATAAAAATGGTTGTTGCTGACATTTATCCAAATGCCTAACAAAACGATTTTACTCCAGATGATTTTCAGATACTGTGCAAAGCTTAAGCTGGGCTGGTTTTTAATGTGTAATTCTTTAGATGACAAGTAATGACTTACCACAAAAAGCTATTATAGGGATAACAATCATGTGTCTCTTCTGCATAAATTTTAGGAACTAAATTATTTCTCTGGCCATAAGATTTTCCCTGACAGTAACATTGTAAAGTATTTTGCTAGCATGTGCTGCTTGTTCAAGTGCATGGAGGTAAACAAAACTGCAAAAGACTGTCCATTATCTTTTAAACCCTGGTATGGATCTTTCGGTGTTGAATGAAGGATGAATTATGGCTGAAGGTCTTTCCACATTCACTACACTCAAAGGGTCTTTCCCCAGTGTGAGTTCTCATGTGCCTAATTAAGGCAAAAGTATCAGAAAAGGCCTTCTCACACACTGCATTCAAAGGGCTTCTCTCCAGTATGGATCCTACTATGCCGAAGAAGATTTGCATGTTGAGTGAAGGCTTTCCCACATTCTCTACAAACACAAGGCTTCTCTCCAGTGTGAATTCTCATGTGTCGGGTGAAGGAAGAACTATAGTAAAAGGTTTTTGCACATTCTTTGCATTCTAAGGGTTTTACTCCACTGTGGATTCTAGTGTGTCGGATAAAAGCAGAGTGGTGGGTGAAAGCCTTTCCACATTCATTGCATTCATAGGGCTTCTCACCAGTGTGAAGCCTCATGTGTTGAGTGAGGGAAGAGGCGTCATAAAAGGCCCTTCCACATTCTTTGCACTCAAAGGGTTTTTCTCCAGTATGTATCCTCTTATGCCTGATAAAAGTGGAGCGCTGGGTAAAGGTCTTTCCACACTCACTGCACTTGTATGGCTTCTCTCCAGTGTGAATCCTCATGTGCTGAGTCAAGGATGAACTGACACAAAAGGCTTTCCCACATTCTTTGCACACAAAGGGCTTTTCCCCCGTGTGGGTGATATTGTGGTGGAGAAATGTAGAGTGGTGAGTGAAAGCTTTGCCACACTCTTTGCACTCATAGGGCTTCTCTCCAGTATGGGTTCTCTTATGTTTCAAAAAAGTGGAGAAGTGAGTAAAAGACTTTCCACACTGGCTGCACTCATACAGCTTCTTTCCAGTGTGAATCCTCATGTGTTGAGCAAAGGAAGAGCTGTAGTAAAATGCTTTCCCACATTCCTTGCACAGAAAAGGTTTCTCTGTAGAGTGGGTCATCTTGTGCTGGATGAAAGTGGAGCGATGGGAGAAGGTTTTTCCACATTCTTTGCATTCATAGGGTTTATCTCCCGTGTGTAACCGCTGGTGCTCAGTGAGGCGAGAACTTCGTTTGAAGGCCTTCCCACAGTCGATGCACTTATATTGTTCCTGGGCGGAATTTTGAGGAGTGGCTTGTGCCTGTAAGCCTTGTAAACAGAGATCATCATCTGCCTCCAAAGCATTGTGGTTATGACTCAGCTTTCCAGGGCATACCTCCTCAGAAGGGTCTGTTGTCCTTGTGTCCCCACCTGACATTTCTGACCATGTTTCTTTATCTTTGGTCTGTCCTAACTTGGAGTCCTCTGAGGATCTCTGTGACAGTTGTTCTTGGAAATAGAAAGTCAGCTGAGAAGCAGTGGGTTTTAAGGTATTATTGGATCTTGCATCTTCACCTAAAGAAAATCCAAGAATAGGTGCCCATTTATTAGTAATCAGAACCAAATAAACACTAATGTAGCAGAAGATAAAAATATTGCCTCTGGGGCTGTTATGGCATTCAGTGGTGTCTTAAAACCATGTTTTTAAGTCCTTTGTCATTCACTTATGCTTGAGCTCTTAATGTCTTTCAGTGGAAACCTAGGAGGAAAAGCTGGGATGGGGAGAGAGAACCATGAGCTGAAAGGCCATTGTAAACTCCAGTATGGGGGAGGCAGACAAAGCAATGGGTATAATGTATGCAGTCAATGTGGTATAATGTTGGGAGCCAAAGCCTAACTTAGCCATATTTTATAAGTTAGTTCCTACAGCTAGCTATTTACCAGCAGTCTATACCCTAGATAGTCAAATACCAGAAAACTACACCCTTTATTGTTTTAAGCTAAGCCATAACTCCAGGCCTTCTCCTTTGACCCTCTCAGCTCAGCAGGTGACATCCTCCAGGCCCTCAACTGATAACAGATAGATTTCCGTATCAATTCTACCCTGTCTGTTACTTCCCCTCACAGGCTTGCCACATTCTTTTGAATATCCCACCCCTTTCCTCCCAGCTCCCTGCATGGCAGAGATTCTGTATAAATATTGGCTGATACAATAAAGCTTTGGAGTACTTGAACAGAGAGATTTGTCTTGTCCTTCCGTTCTTTGTGTTCCTGCCTTCCATTTGTTTCCTTCCCAGGTTCAGGTCCACGCTGAAGACCCTGCTGGCTGGGGCAGTATAAGGAAGTAAAATGATACTATGACAACAGAGAAGTTGTGTCTAATTTGGCCTGGATGGAAGGCTAAAAGAGACTAACAGAGGATATATAAAAATATTGGTATCTGATCCTATTTCTAAGATAGAGTAAGAGTTACCAAGTAGAAGAATGGAGGGGTGGGTGAGGTTGGGGGATACAGACAGACACTGTAGTGAGTGAGGACAAAGTACAAAGGTCTGTAAAAATACACAATCCTGAACATCAGGCAAAATGTGAAGAAGGTGACACCTGTGGAAATGAGGAAGGAGACAGGGAGGGACAGAGAACACACATTGTCAGGATTCTGGCATGTGCAAGATTGAAGGAGGGTGAGAAGCATATCAGGTCTGCTATAGTGAATACAGACTAAGTAAACAGAACAGACACAAAGCCAGCAGCATCAATATGAAATTAGTAACATAACATGTAGGTAAATCTTGACATTAAGAACAACAGTAAGGATCAACAGGAAACGAGGTTAAAAAATACCATGTTAATTCTCCCAGAACTCATCTATAAGTGCAACACAATTCCATCTCCCTCCACCAGAATAGCTATCTTCAAGGCTACAAACAACAGCAAATGCTTATAAAGATAAGGCCAACATACTGCTGGTCAAGATGTAAACCAGTACCACCACTATGGAAATCAGACAGGGGGGTTTCTCAAAAGCACTAAGGACAGGGTTGACAATTGATCCAGTTACACCACTCCTGGCTCTACCCAAAGGTGTCTAAGTCAGCACAGAGGAGAGACAGAAACCTACACAACCATGTCTGCAGCACTACTGACACAGCTAAACTGTCTTAGTAAGGATAGGGTGTGAGGTGGATGTGAAGTCAGGGGACCACAGGTGAGTGCTCCATGATCTGACCAACTGAGACCCACCAGGCTGTGGCATCAGCACCGTTGCCCCTTGGTGCCCCACAGCACTCCCAGCTACCCACCTGTGCAGGTGTGTTGAGAGAGGATCCTCTTCACTGCCCACATGCTCTGCCAATGCTCCTGAATCTCTGGCTTGGGAACACAAAGCCCTGGCATGAGAAATACATAAAGCAGAATTTATAGGTAAGGATAGAATTAAAAACACCTGTTTACAGGAGTGCATATATTAGCACACTACCAAGAAACCAGGGTGGAAGATATAGCCCTTTCCTTGGAAGGCATTCTCTGTCAATCTGAGTTAGAAGCATTCTGCCTGCTTGGAGAACACACTTCCCTAGTAATGCCTGGTCTCAAACCCAAATGAAACCAAAGGGCATTTTTAGTCATAAGCACCCAGCACTTGGGAGTCAGAGCTCCTGTGTAATTGTGGTGTTTAAGGAAACTGAGACCTGTGAACTGAAGGTCATCTAATGACAGCTGTTTGAGGCAGGTCTGCTGCTCCAGCTGGTCCTGACCCCCTTCCAGGGCCAGTCTGAGGACCCAGAGCAGGAGAAAAGGCAGGAGACCACAGCTGGCTGCTGTCCATGCGTAAGCCAGAAGCACCTCTGGGCATCTAAGCAGGAAGAATCATACACTTGGCTTACGGGATGACAAGACTCGTTTACTTTTAGCCAGAAACATGCTGCCAAATGTGAAGGCATATAAACAGAAACTGGATAGCCATAGGGAAAACCCACATGGCAGACAACAGGCAGCATGTGCTGAGCAGAGACGCACTACAGCTGCTGTGTGCCTGGCACTGCACTTAGCACTAAGACCTGGGGCAGAGCACTAAACCTCCTTCCTCGGGCTCCCTGTCCTCGGGGGCTCTGCTTTGCTGGTTCCTCATACACTTTCTTCCAACACTAAGCACAAACCAAAAATGTGTCTTCTCTACTTGGACACAAGACTGGCAGGTCGCCAAGCCCTCTGAACATCTGGGGACCAGGAGACTTGGGCTTCCACTCAGTTCCTACTCTGCACTAAGGGGAAAGTGGTTTAGGTGGAAGACACTGGGTTTTGTCTATTATGTAGAATACCACAGCACTAGGCTGGGCCAAGTTCTGTTCTAGGCACAGTCCAGACAGTGACTCACTTGCTTTGCTTTGCACATGTTACTAAAAGGTTACGCTAAAAATGAAACCATCCAAACAATGGCACAGAGTCAGCAAGCTCACCATCCCTGCTCAAGGTTGGGCCTGTGAAATGAGGAGATTAGCCAACTCACACTAAGCTGCCACTCTGCCCAGTCCTTAGGATATATATCAATAATAGAGGTGCAGGAGCTAAAGAATTCACTTTGCAGAGGCTGAGCGGCTTCGAGACACCAGCAGTGTCAGAAACAAACACCTTATTCTCGTCTGAATAATCCTATTGTCTTTTGTAGGGGGTAGAGAAAGGATATCCTTTATGTCTTGAGCTCTGCACAGTCCAAGCTGCCCTTGAGCTTTTGATCCTGTGCCTTGACCCCTCGTTTGCCTGGATCATGATTGAATCCTCCTGGACCGCCCCATCCTGCTGGGCCCTGCTGGCTGGGCTGTGATGCCATCACACTTGACCAAGCTGGGCTAATCACCTTCTCATCTGTAGGGATGTAGAACACTGACATCTGATGGCCTGATTGACAGTGATGAGGACTATGTTTCTTATATAATGATTGCTGATGTAGACGCCAAGCATGAAGCAGTCATATCATAATAGGCTGAGGCTGGGTGGTGTAGACAGTACCTACAGAGGGTACAATGAAGGCAGCTTTAAGCTCTGCATCCAGAAGAGAAATGGATATTTACCCAGTGAGAGCAGATGTCCACAGGTCTCCATCATAACCTCCTGGTACAGCATCCTCTGAGCTAGGTCCAGATGTCCCCATTCCTCCATAGTGAAGGTAACAGCCACATCTTCAAATGAAACCGAGGCCTGGAATAATAAACAGAGGTGAATGGGAGGCTGTACAGATCAAATATAAGATTGGAGCCTGTTCCTTGGCAAGAATACAGAGACAAAGCCTGAACTATAGGTCTCCTAAGGGCTTGGCCTAGAACAGAGGCTCAAGACGGAGGTGCCTTTGGTGGATTCCAAAGGTATGTGAGAGAGAAGCCTTCTGTGTGGGAAGCCACTGGAGAAGGAAACAAAACAGTGTATGATGGTGAGACCTGACAGTGACCTGTGATGTTAGAAGACCTAGACTTAAGGACGGATGAATTATATCACTATAAGTCAGTGATCACCAGCTCAGCAACAGCCACTTTGGTCTGCATGATTTGTTGGCCAGAGCCCACGGCAGCTAAGTAACCAAGACAGCCAGGCTACACACGGAGAAGAAACCTGTCTCAAAACAAATGAACAAACAAAACAGATAACTCAAGGCATGGCTGGTGCTCACTGCTCTAGTTGGTGGCATGAACTGGAGAACAGGGCCTAAAACTCATGTGACAGCCAACTCTATTCAGGGTATCAGACAATTTATACTCTGAAGGTTAATAAGAGTCACCTGATCAGGCAGTGGTGGTGCACATCTCTAATCCCAGCACTCGGGAGACAGAGACAAGCAGATCTCTGTGAGTTCAAGGCCAGCCTGGTCAACAGAGCAAGTTCCAGGACAGGCTCCAAAGCTACACAGAGAAACCCGTAAGAACAAAACAAAAAAAGTTATGTGACTAAAGTATACAATCACCAGGACAAGCCACATGTGACAAAAACATACTTTTCCATAGAGGCATATGCAGAATAATGGCTGAAGTAAACTCACTCCTATCCGCTACACCTAGAAGTGTGAAAACACGTTCCAACAGTGATTCTATGTTCTCAAGAAACTAAGGTCACGAGACCGTTGTTTTCAGAATGCTCGTCATATGACTCCATTCTTTTTTTTTTTTTTTAAGAAAAAAAAAAAAAACTTTATTCATTTATTTGTGTTGGTGTTTGCCTGGAACTGGAACTACAGACAGTTGTTAGCTGCCATGTGGGTGCTGGGAATCGAACCCGGGTCCTCTGGAAGAGCAGACGGTGCTCTTAACCGCTGAGCCATCTCTCCAGCCCCATGACTCCATTCTTGAACTATGTTCCTACAGGCTGGGAAGCTGGCTATAGGTGAAGTGCTTATGGCACAAAGTCAGGATTTCAGATTCTCAGTGCCTGTGTATATGCTGGGCGTCAGAGGATCTCCAGAGCAAGATGGCTAGCTTGAATAGGCAGAAAGTGAGCTCTGGATTCTTCTTTAAAAATAAATCAGGTGTAGAGCAGTTGCTGCCAAACATCAGCCTAAGGACATCACTCGTGTGTGTGTGTGTGTGTGTGTGTGTGTGTGTGTGTGTGTGTGTGTG